>JAGFNQ010002388.1:0-52180 GCA_024364735.1 Boesenbergia rotunda | reverse complement strand
TTAATAAAGAACATTGTATCTATTTTATGTTTGAATGAAAAAGGTTATCATTTAACTTTTAATAACAATTGTTGTTACATAACCTTAAATGGCGTTCTTTATGGAAATGGAACTTTGTGCAATGGCATCTACACGTTATATTTATCCAGTGACGTTTTCAATATCGAAGTTAACAACAAACGTGCTCGAATAGATAATCGAATAGACTCCTACACGTGGCATTGTCGTCTTGGCCATGTAAGTAAGAAACGCATGACCTGTAACGCCCGTGTTTTTTTTTTTTTTTTTTTTTTTTTTTTCAGAGTAGTGCGTTACTTATATTCTTCTTCCTATCCTTACTATTCCTACTTGGTCTAACTTATAGTACATGGCAGCGGAAACATCATGACACAAGGAATAGTAGGTATATAAAACATTAACCTTTCTTAATATTCGTGTCTTAACATATTCGACTAAGTGACCAGTCAAGTTATAACATGCTTTCTTATTCATGATAATCTATCGACGGCCAAGTCACCATCACACACATCCAAGCCTCCTGCAGCTTCCCTTCTTTTAGTACGATCTGGGTTGATCTGTAACATAAGCAAACATCCTATAAGTATACACTTAGTAAGTCTCTTTCCTACTCGCTAAATCCGTACATCATAGCAAATCATACAACATAACATTCATGGCATATCATTCATATAGCTCATATCATGCAGGGTATCACATTCATACATATTAACATATAGCATAGCATGAATTTCTTAGGCATACATACTATCTTGCATAGCATGGCATGGACACAAACATAGTCATGAAATGAACATATCATCAGCATATAAATCTTCTTAACTTGAACTTTCTTAACATGACATTCTTAAGTGCATAATATGAATGAATGCATGAGTGGAATGCACAAGACATAAGGATGCTCTTTTGGAAAACTTAATACATAATACTTAAAAATACATTCTTGCTTGTGGGATCCCTGGCTTGTACCCTTGTATTTGCGCGCATACCCTAGTAGGATGCGAGGTAGCTAATCCCGACCTACAGGGCCCTCTTGCTAGGCTTACTCTCGTTCAGCCTAGGGACAGCTGCGGTAGTCCGGAACCGTGGATCCCTTTCGGGATCCGGTACTTGCCATTCTTTAAAATAAAATACTTACATGCATTCTTTTCTTTCTTTCTTGATGAATATTCTATAGACGTTCAGTCATTCTTCTTTTCTTTCCTTTCTTTCTTTCTTATTGAACGTACTATAGGTATTCACATATTCTTTCTTTCTTTCATAAAGAATGCAGACATTTCATTTATTCATAATCATGAATCCATACATAATCTTTCCTACTTTCATAAGGAATGCATAGTATACAACATATATAGTATGACATTCATACAACATGGAGGTAAAGTTTATTCATTCATAAGCATGATTCCGTAACATGACTTTTCCTACTTTCATAAGGAATCCATAGCATACAACATATATAGCATAGCATTCATACAACATGGAGGTAAAACATACATAGCATGAGAAACCTTTCTTCATTTCTGTGGTTCATAACTTGTACTTACACCTGATCTGTAGCCCGATCGGTCTGGTGATCGATCAGGGCAACTACAGAAAGTTTCATCGACCTGTACACTCACCTGATCGGTCCCCAGACCGATCAAGGTGTAGTTTGATCGGTCTGTGATCGATCAGGGTATACATGGATGGGCACACAGAAGGTTCTGTACGCTCCCCTGATCGGTCTCCAGACCGATCAGGGCATGGCCTGATCGGTCTCGGTGACCGATCAGGGTGTAGCCTGATCGGTCTGGGAGACCGATCAGGATGCCCTCTGACCGATCAGGTACTCCCTGATCGGTCTGTGTAGCCTGAATCGTAAAGCACAGTAACATTGTAACCTTTTCCATGAACACAGAATATTTACGAACAATCGTAAGAACATCTACGAACAGAACATTTACGAACAATCATGATAACATCTACGAACAGAACATTTACGAACACTCGTAACGATTATGTTACAGGCGAGGAGACTTACTTCTTACGCTTAAGTTCCAAGGAGTGTTTGGCTTTTGGAGAAGAAAGCTCTTCCTCTCGTTCTGCTCCTTCCTTCTTTCTTTCCTGACTTCTCAAAGAACTGGGTTCTTAGGGTTCTGAAGGAAACCCTAAGTTTTGGTGGAAGGGAATCGAAAGTCTCGTTCCTTGCCGAAAAAACTCCCTTCGTCACTTCTCCTATTCTTTTATAGCGAACGAAGAGGCATGCGTCTCTCCGTTGGTGACTCTTCATCTTCATGAGTCTCTTCCCCTAATTTCCCCTTAACTAGCATTTCCCTTCTCCTTTTCTCAGCACTCCCCTGCTGGGTGAATTGGTTACATGGGCATACTTAAGGTTTGGTTCTTCATGAGGTTCAAGGTTCGATCCTTGGCACCCCCCTTTCTGCTTCATTTTCCTTTTTATTTTATTTCTTTCCTTAAGCCCACATAACCAATGCCTGTCTAGGGATGCTCATATTCACACATTTCATTCATAATATCAAAATGATATTAAATCTCATTTTATTATATTTTATGAATATAATAGTACTTTTACATAAAGGTACTTCGTATTCTTTTATTTATAAATTTGGGCATGTTCCCCTTCTTACATTATCTTTCTTGAGGAAAATTCGGGGCGTTACATGACCGAATTACACCGATGTGGAATTTTGGAATCATTTGAACCCGGTTCATTTGATACATGCGAATAATGCTTAAAAGGCAAGATGACCAAATTACCCTTTCCCGGAAAAGGTAATCCAGAGGGAGAGTTGCTTGGTTTAATACATACCGATGTATGTGGACCAATGTCAACTCCTGCACAAGGAGGCTATAACTACTTCATCACCTTTATCGATGATCACTCACGATTCGGGTACGTGTTCTTGATGAAACACAAATCTGAAGCTTTTGATAAATTCAAAAGAGTTCAGAAATGAAGTAGAGAAAAAACTTGGCAAAAGTATTAAAATACTTCGATCCGATCGGGGTGGTGAATACTTAAGTCAAGAGTTTCAAGAATATCTAAGGGACAATGGGATATTATCCCAATGGACTCCGCCATATACACCACAGCATAATGGTGTATCTGAGAGGTGAAACCGAACCTTGATGGACATGGTTAGGTCGATGATGAATCATGCAACTCTTCCAAAATCCTTTTGGGGTTATGCACTTAAGACAGCTGTTTACTTATTAAACAGAGTCCCGACCAAGGTAGTCTCTACTACTCCATATGAGATTTGGAATAGTAAGAAACCTCACTTAACTCACCTTAATATATGGGGTTGTCCTGCTTATGTGAAGCGGGTTGTATCAGACAAATTGGATGCTAAGTCTGATAAATGTCTATTTATTGGATACCGTAAGGAAACGAAGGGTTACCAATTCTATCATCCCTTGGAACAAAAGGTGTTTGTTTCAAGGCATGCTGTATTTCTAGAAAAAGAATTTCTTTTACAAGAAAACAGTGGGAGTGGCATTGAACTTGATGAAGTTCAAGAAACTCCAATAGACATTACAGAGACACCGAGTCTAGGCCCACAACCGATAATTCATAATGATGAGCTATCAGTTGAACCTAAAACTACACCACCTCTTCGTAGGTCTGATAGGACACGCAATATTCCAGAGAGATACGGATTTCTCGTAAGTGAATCGAACGATGTGTTGCTCATTGGCGATGACGAACCTATCAGTTATGAAGATATTCTGAAAAGTTCAGAAAGGGACAAATGGCTTGAAGCCATGAAGTCGGAAATGGATTCCATGTACGAAATCAAGTATGGGACTTGGTTAACCCACTTGAAGGGATTAAACCCATAGGGTGCAAGTGGGTTTTCAAGAAGAAAACCGACATGGAAGGTAATGTTGTTACCTTTAAGGCTAGATTAGTGGCAAAGGGATATCGTCAAAAACAAGGAATTGATTATGACGAAACCTATTCGCCAGTAGCTATGCTTAAATCCATTCGGATGCTCCTAGCCATAGCAGCTCATTATGATTATGAGATATGGCAAATGGATGTGAAGACAGCTTTCCTTAACGGAAACCTGCTTGAGGACGTATACATGATACAGCCTGAAGGTTTCACATCGGTTGATAAAACCAAGGTATGCAAGCTTCGACGATCCATATATGGACTGAAGCAAGCATCTAGGAGCTGGAACATCCGTTTTGATGAGACAATCAAAAAGTTTGATTTCTCACAAAATCCTGACGAACCTTGTGTGTACAAGAAGGTTAGTGGGAGTGCAGTCGTATTCCTAGTATTATATGTCGATGACATCTTACTTATAGGAAACGATGTATCAGTTTTACAGACAGTTAAAATTTGGTTGTCCAAAACTTTCTCCATGAAAGACCTGGGAGAAGCAACCTATATCCTTGGGATTAGGATCTATAGAGATAGATCAAAACGGTTGCTCGGTCTTTCGCAGTCTACATATATAGACTGAGTGTTAAAAATGTTTAGCATGTCGGAATCCAAGAAAGGTTACCTTCCCATCAGGCATGGGATCAACCTTTCGAAGTCTATGTGTCCGCGCACAGAAGACGAGAGGATTTGCATGAATAAGATTCCCTATGCATCCGCGATAGGATCTATCATGTATGCTATGTTGTGTACTAGGCCCGATGTATCGTATGCTTTGAGCGTCACAAGCAGATACCAGTCGGATCCAGGAATGGATCATTGGGTGGCTGTTAAGACAATCCTTAAGTACTTAAGAAGAACTAAGGATGTGTTCCTAATATATGGAGAAGGAGATATGGTAATACGTGGGTATACAGATGCCAGCTTCCAGACAGATAAGGATGACTCCAAATCTCAGTCTGGATACGTATTTACTTTGAATGGAGGCGCAGTAAGTTGGAAAAGTTCCAAACAAGACACCGTAGCGGATTCTACCACGGAAGCGGAATATATCGCAGCTTCGGAAGCAGCAAAGGAAGCAGTTTGGATCAAGAAGTTTGTCTCAGAACTTGGTGTGGTTCCAACCATTGATGAAGCAGTGCCGGTTTACTGCGACAACAATGGAGCTATTGCACAAGCGAAGGAACCAAGGTCTCATCAGCGATCCAAACACGTGCTTCGACGCTATCATCTGATCAGAGAGATTATAAGTAGGAATGACATACAAATTGAGAGAGTTCCCACTGAAAGGAATATAGCGGATCCTTTAACTAAGGCCTTGCCTCAAAGCAAGTTTGAGGGTCATGTTAGAGCCTGTGGTATTGGATACCGTAGCGATTGGCATTAGGCCAAGTGGGAGTTTGTTAGTGATATGAGAGAAGTGTCCTAAGGCAATCGCCTTATGATTGTAAACATTTATTTTAATAAATGATAATTCACTATTTGAGTATACATGTTTGTGTATTTGATTGGGATCTTAAACTCATCTACTGAATGTCCGCAATACAACTCACAGCATAAGAGAATTTGTGATGGGATCACAACTAGTGATTATCTCTAAATGTGCAAATGTGAAGTATTGAAAATATCCCTAGTCGATGAATTGATAAAAACGGACACTATCAATTCTGTTGAGACTAGCATGGGTTATTCTCTAATCAGCTGATTCTCACTGGCTGGAGACATTGGGATGTCCGGAGATAAACATGGATGCTAGTTAAGGGAACTAGTTCATTGGAGTGACTAGCTGTAAGACTTCATATGGGAATCTACATGTAGATATGTCAATGAAGTTCTTACTGCAGCTTAAGTGCGATGTTCCTTTGACTTGCGGTGTTCAAGTCATCTTGGTCATGGAGACTTATACTTTAACATCTTAAGCAAGCATCTCCAAGGAGGTGTGGACCCAGGATGATTGGGTATAAGCCGAAGTGCCCGAAGATGTTTGAACAGCCTACAAAGGATTCACCACTCCTTGCGAGGAGATGTATACCCAGGCCTATCGTCGGATTGTTACTCAAAACCTCTGGCCAGAGTATATCATGTTTAGAGTGAGAGTCTCTAAAATACATGAGAGTAATTAGAAATCCAAAGGACGAGAAAGACACTACTTGGGCTAGGTGTGACGTAGTCAGCCTAGTGGGGACTGACACCATTGACCGTGTCCTGAACCAAGTGGGTATAAGGTGGTGAAGGGAATGAGGCACGATTCATTAGAGCTGCTGAAGGGTTTCAGAATAATTTCTTCTGAGGTCAAACCGTTGATCTTTCGATTAATTGGGGGTCATGATGTACTACTAGGTGCCACTCATGATCATTCTATAATTGGTTGATTATAGACGGCCAACATAAATCGAAAGCCTATTTAGTCACACGCACTACGAGTAATCCGAGGGATTTAAAACGAGTTGAAAATTGGATTTTCCGATCAAGAGAAATAAGTCGAATCTGAGTTAATCAGAGGCGCAACGGAAACTAAAAATGGCTAAGTCTTTTGAAGGCTTTTTGGGCGAATTAAATGAGTTTAATTCGCGATCGGTTCGGGTCGGTTTTGGCCGGCCAAAGAGGGTGTTAACCCTCCTTGGGTGGCCGGCCAATAAGGGAGAATAAACCAATTTAATTGGTTTAATTAGTAAAATAAATCTAGCGCGATTTATTTTATAAATTATGGATAAATAAATTTGTATAAAGAAATTTATGTAAATAAATTTGTAGAAATTTATTCCTTTTATGGAAGTTAAAATAATCCATGAAATAGTTTATTTTAATTTTATAAAATCAATTATGAATTGATTTTTCCATAATAAGAAATTTTATAAATTTCTTATAAAATTTATTCCATAATTTAAAAGAGAAAAAGAATTTGTTTTATTATAAATTAGTTATAATAAGACTCGGCTTAAACGGAATAATTAATAAGAGAATTTATAAGATAAATTTCTTATAACTAATTCCGTTAATTCCGTTAATTCGGTTTAGAGGGAGACTTAGCAAAGGAGTTGCTACTATATAAAGGAACCAAAGGCAAGCCCTTAATCTGAATCAAGTAATTGAATTAGAGCTCTCCCTCTCTCTCTTCTCTTCTCTTCTCCTTCTCCCTTCTTCCCATTAGGGCCGGCGCCCACCATAGAGGAATTAGGGCCGGCGCACCTTGAAGCTTCATCCTCCATCTAGGGTCGGCGCAACTCCTCCATTAGAAGGTGTTGCCGTGAGCTTCAAGAAGAAGGAGAACTCGAACAAGAAGAAGAAGAAGCGGATAGCGACTCCTCTCTTCTCGGAATTCGATTTCGTTACTTCATTGGTTAGTTTCCTAATTTTTCTCTTGATCTTCTAAGTTGTGCCCATAGAGAATCTAGTAGTTCTCGTCGACACAAAACTCGTGACTTTGCGAAGACATCCCGAAGAGAACTCGGCGTGGACGCGAATAGAGGCGGAGCTTCCAAGGGACGCTACGGTTGGATCTCGTCCCTTTTCTTCAAGTTACGAAAGGTATAAAGTAAATTAGTTTACTTTTCTGCAAAGTTTTATTTTATGATTATGTCGAAACACCATAAGGTTGCATGCTAGATACGAAGTTAAAATAATTTAAGAAATTATTTTATGCAAATTCTTCCGCTGCACGTAAAAATTTAAAATTTTACGAACTCGTATCCTTGTCAACATGCACCCGGTCCCAACACCTCTATGCAATTTTCAGAAAAATTAGGAGGAGTATTTACCTGATCGTGCTGAAAAATACCTGAAGGTTCTACAAAAGTAGATGTATCCGTGTTCTCCTCTTGGTCAAGTAATTGTTCCACTTGAGGTTCAGGTTCTGGTGGACACTCAACTAAAGTAGGTGATCCTTGGGTTCTTGCTTCCACCATGCAAGTCCCTACACTTTCTGGTAATTGTGGTGGTTCCTGGGGCTTAGTACAATCCCCTACACCTATAGAATCATCTCCTATGCATGCTTCCTCAACCATTCCTGTATCAACCAAATTAGAAAAATTAGGACCATCAATAGCAATATCCTTACAAAATAAAAGTTTAGAAGGGTCCTGTAAAGTTTCAGAATTGAATTCAAAATTATCACAAGCCCTGCTATCAATCTCCTCCAATGCCTCTAAATCAGTAGGAATGGGTGATTCTTGGGGCTCTGTGCAATCCCCTACACCTATAGATAGATTCCTTTGACTCTCTAATTGTTCAAGTTCTCTTCTAATGTTTTGAAGCCTTTGTAATTGCTCTCCATTGATTTGCTGTTGTTGTTCTTGTTGTTGTTGAAAATTTTTCTGTTGTTGTAGAATTTGTTGACACATCTCCATCATCCTTTGGTGTAGAGCCTCATCCCAATCAGGATTCTCAAAGCCTCCTTGATTAAACTGCTGAAATGGGAGGGGCTGAAAATTCTGAGTGTCTTGCTGAAAATTCTGTCCTTGAAACTGGAAATCTTGCTGAAAATGTTGAAATTGTGGTTGAAAGGATGGTTGAACTTGCTGAGAATGGTAGCCTTGGAAATCTTGGATCTGAGGTTGAAATTGTGGTGGTGAACACTGAAATTGAGTGGGCTGGAAATTTGGTTGATTTTGCTGAAAATTTTGGAAAGGCTGAAAAAACTGATTTGTTGACTGATTGAATGGTTGGTTTTGCTGAAACTATGGACACGGCTGCTGGTAAGTAGATGAAAACATTTTGAACCTGCAGCCCTGTCACAAAACAAATAAGAAAAATGGCAGTACCCGTATACAAAAGATAAAGCAAAATAAAATAGAACCAAATGATATGTCCAAAGGCATACAAGCAAAAATCAAACAAATCAACTAGTTGCTTCCCCGGCAACGGCGCCAAAAATTTGACAGCCCCGAAATACTAGGTTAAAGTTGTCACGAATTGTGGGACCATCAGAATTTAAATGTGAATGAATAACTGAAAACCCTTTTTGCAATCAAAGAATGAAAACGTAGTAAAGGGGCCACAGGTCGTATTTTTCTCGAGGCTAGTTGTAGTGTTTGATTCGAGCTTGGTTTATGTGTCGTTTGTGAATTTGGGTTTCGAGTTTCAATCTGAAATGAAATCGCAATAAAATATAAGATGAATGCCACTAAAACTTGGTATGCAATGGAATAAAACCTATGTGCCAAATCTGATATGGAATGCTAAAACTAATACTAACAACTCTGAATTGGAAACAATCGACTAAGCTTGAAAACCTTGCTATCAGTTAAAACTCTTGCTAAAATGAATGTATAAAATTCAGACCAATAGATAACTTCAGAAATGAACTTAAATGCAACTTTTGACAGCAGGAATTCAGAACTTGAATTTCAGAACTTCAGCAACAGATAAAATGCAATGCTGAACAGACCAATGTTGGTGGAGTTGAACAGATAAAATTCAGAACGTGAACTGCCAATTCAGAAATGAATTGATCATGCAGTTGGAAGGAGAACTATAAATGCAATGCTCTGCGTGTTTGAATGAAGAAAATCAGAGAATGAAACAGAATTTCTGATCAGATCTGCGATTTCAGACCAAATGCAGAAATTCAGCAACCGAATTGGATAATTTCAGACTGGTAAAATTCAGAATCTGATGCTGAATTTCAGCAACAATTTGAAATGCAGAACCAACAACAAACAAGCTGGAATTGATACACTGATCTACAATTCAGAAAAGCTTAAGAATGACTGATGTCTACTTAACACAAATTCAGAATTGCTAAGCTGACAATTGCTGGAAGCAAACTGATGCGCAGGAAACAGATTCGATACACATGATGAAGACTTGATACATAACAGGGAAAGACTGAACAAAGCTGCGAAATTGGAATTCAATGCTTATCCAACTCATTAGCTAACCAAATGTTGTCTTTAATCTCAGGTATTAAGACCAAAAACTCATTGAATTCGAAATACTATGAAGAATTCAGATCTAAGTTGAAATGTGCAGGAATGGGGCTGATACATGATGAAGTGGACTGTGTGCAGAAATTTCGAGCTAAATAAAACTCAGAATTGAAGCGAAAAGTAAATCAAATTCGGCTCAACTAAATTATCACACTAATTGCAAAATAACTGAAGAATTCTGAACTAGAAACAAAGTTTCAGAAATGGTTGATACGCAAACAGGAAGCAAACTGATACGCAGCTGATACGCCAGAAATAAACGGAAATAAACTAAAATTAAACTCAATTGATCACTGGACAGGTTTCTATACTACTTTACTTGCAGAACTAAAGCTAAATTACAGCAAAACAACTCAAAAACTTAAACTAATGTAGCTAATACAAACGTTCAGAACAGAACAATGCAGGAAGTAAAAATTACAGCTAAAGAAACTGAAATTAACTAGATGAAACTAATCCTCAACCCTTCCCGAGCTCAAGATCTTCTTGGTCGTCAAGCAAGAGCTGGCTTCGAACCCCTAGGCACAGCAAATCAGTGGAGCGCAGCTTGGATTGAAGGAAACAGCTGAAACTGCACGCGGCTGGAATTTTCCAGTCCAATCTCTTGTATCTCGATGGATGGACTGCGATGATGAATTGAGACTCATCTGAGCTCACCTGAGAACCCCTACAAGCAGCTCAGATGGTCGGAAATGGCTTGTGGACGAGGAACAAGTGATTGGTTAGCAGAGATGCCGAAACCCTCAAACACCACTGTCCGGATGGAATTTGAACTGAATTCTCCACCCAAGCTATCTCCAATGATCAGAAGATGATCCAAGGTCGAGATTGAGTGGTCGCGCCCCTTGAATTGAAGAAAAAACTACTGAAGAACTGAAGAAGACGAAGAACCTACTGTAGCGGCGAGACGCAACGAAGGAGAAGCTGCGCAGAATTTCTGATTAAATACTCAAACATGGACGACCCAGATTGATTTGGTGAATCCAACGGCTGATCTTCATCTGATCTGACCCAAACTTTGAGGATGTTGATCAGGGGTCAGGATCTGCCTCGTAGTAGCTCGGATCCTCCAGATGTGCAACGGATGGTCCAGATCAACTTAATCTTTGAACGGACGATCTAGAGCCCTCCAAGCTTGATCCAACGGTTGAATGAGCTCTGATTGGGATGAAACCTTCAGATCTTGATCAGAGTACTTGATCAACCCTAACCCTAGCTCGGATTACTTCAGATGGTCCCGGATGGCTCAGATCTAGCCACTCTTGAATCGGACGGTCCGGATTAATCGTAAGCTTGATAATTCGATCCGGTTCCACTACCGACTCAAGTTTGACCCAGTATGCCCTAGGTCCAGGATCCTTTCATGCCTACAAAAATATATCAGAAAATTAGTGGCCAAATAATCCAAAAATGTGCAAATTTGCAATTAAGTCCAAAATAAGAGGAAATCCTAAAACCTAGGGTAAAATCATAATTAAGCAAGTAAAACATGGGTCAAACATGGATTTTAGCAATTAAAATAATCAACAAAAATGGTACTTATCAATTACCCTTCACCAAACGCAGCTTATGGTTATCAAAGATTACATACAACTCGTTACCAAACATAGTAATGTAATCTTGATTACATTACATTACATTACAAACTTGATTACATTACAGACTCGATTACATTACCCCCTACCAAATGCAGCCTAATTGTTAAACCTAAATCTAACACATGTTTCAATTAAATCATAGTATTAACATAAAACCAAGATAAAATTAATGTATCTCACAAAATAGATAAGGATACCTGTTTTGTCACTTAGAAATAGGTGAGATGTTTAGGACCTAATAATGTAGTCCAACCCAACCAACTCAATTAATTTTTCCCTTAATATACATTTAATCAAATTCAAAAATTTAACTTAATTCAATTTAACATTTTTATTCAACTTAATATTTTCAAAAATTCAATTTAACATTTTTAAATTCAACTTAATGTTTTCAAAAATTCAATTTAACATTTTTAAATTCAACTTAATATTTTCAAAATTTTAATTTAACATTTTTAAATTCAACTTAATATTTTCAAAAATTCAATTTAACAATTTTAAAATTCAACATAATATTTTCAAAAATTCAATTTAACAATCGTTAAGTTAAAAACCTGTCTCACAAAAATACTCATAGGAATAACATGACTGATAACCCAGACTGGGTGAGATAGACTAGGCAGTGAAATTCAATCAATCTATCCTTACACCTCTACATAAATGGATCCAAATCAAAATACTTTATGTGTAGGAAAACCCCCAGGATTTGAGGATCTTGACTACCCTAATTATGTATTCAAACTTAGGAAAGCCCTTTACTGATTAAAACAAGCACCTAGGGCTTGGTATGAAAGATTATCCACCTATCAAATTTCTAAAGGTTTTAACCAAGGATAAATTGACTCAACCCTATTTGTTAAGACTTTAGAAAAAGATATTTTTATAGCCCAAGTTTATGTAGATGATATACTTTTTGGATCAACCAACACTAATTTTCTAAAAGACTTTTATTAAAATTATGGGAAACGAATTTGAAATGAGTCTAGTAGGAGAATTAACTTTCTTTTTAGGCTTACAAATTAAACAAACCAAGGATGGAAATTATATTCACCAATCAAAATATGTAAAAGAATTAATTAAGAAATTTAAATGGATAATTCAAAGAACTTAAGTATTCCTATGGCCACAAATGCCAAAATAAATAATGATTCTGAAGGTAAGCCAGTTGATTTAAAATATTATAGAAGTATTATAGGAAGCTTGCTTTACCTAACTACTAGAAGACCTAATATACTTTTTGCAGTAGGTATTTGTGACAGGTACCAAACTTGTGCTAAGGAGTCTTACTTAACTGTAGTTAAAAGGATCCTTAGATATATTAAGGGCAGAATAAATATAGGTATTTGGTACTCTAGGACGTCCAATTTTGAATTGTTAGGATTTTTCGACTTAGATTATGCAGGATGTAAATTAGATAGAAAAAGTACGAGTGGGAGCTGTCAGTTACTAGGACAAAGTCTAGTTAGCTGGTGCAGTAGAAAGTAACATTGTGTTGCCTTATCCACAACTGAAGCAGAATATGTTGCCCTAGGGGAATGTGTAGCCCAACTTTTATGGATGATGCATACCCTTAAGGACTTCAACCTAGACTACACCCAGACTAAGGTATTTGTTGACAATATGAGTTCAATCAATCTTACCAAAAATCCTATTCATCATTCTAGAACTAAGCATATTAAAGTCAAACACCACTTTGTTAGGGATCACGTAGCTAGGGGCGAAACCATACTTACACATATAGACTCAAAATCTAACCTAACTGATATTTTCACTAAACCACTTCCTGAATCTGAGTTCAGTTCACTAAGAAGGCAGTTAGGAATGTACTTAGTAGAATAGGACTATTTTTTAACATTGTTCTTTATTTTTTTTAAAAAATCATGTTTTTTAAGGAAAATCATATTTTTTCGACTAAGTTTTGAATTTTAAAATGCTTTTATAACTTAGTTTTTTTTTACAAAAAATTACCCCTTCAAAACTAGGGTTTTTCTACGTAATGGATTTATCTTAGGACTTAACCCTAGAATTGCATGCTCCTATAGATCTAGAAGCCAGCATCTCACAAGCATATTAGGGTACTTTGATTGATAACCTAGATTGGGTTGAGATGCTTAGGTCTATGACTTGACTCAAGATGCTTTAAGTCAGTGCATCAAGAGTAGTTGGGGTGATAAATACTTTTGAACAACAATCAAGTTAAGTATTCAAGCTTAGAAAGTTTAACTTGATCAGGCTACTTAACTTGACTAACTCAAGTGAAAGCTGCTGTTATATATCAGTTAGTAAGTAGCTAACTGGGTTAAACAGTGACCGATAGAAGTTAATTTGATCAATTTTTTAGGAAAAGTTTTTTCATGCTTGGACTCACTAGTATGTTAACTGGGTTAAAATTTTTTTACTTGGGTCAATCTGAGCTCAATTCAATTACTTGCTGTCGATCAATTTCCTTTATTATTTTTACAAAGCAAGTAGGCTCTGATACATAACTAATTTTTATGCCAATCATGTTCTTTATTTTTTTTGATATATGGCAAAGGAGGAGAGAAGAAAAAGTCAAGTTAAAAATATTTTTTCGCAAGTCAATTAAATTTTTTTTCCCAAGTCAAGTTAAATTTTTTTTCCAAGTCAAGTTAAAATTATTTTTCTCTCAAAATCTTTTTCCCAAGCATGTTAAAATTATTTTATCTTTGTTTTCGAAAAAGTCAAAATCTTTGTTTTTGAAAAAGTCAAGTTTCAAAATTATTTTACTATCAAAATCTTTGTGTTCAAAAAAGTCAAGTTTCGAAAAAGGCAAGTTAAAATTATTTTTTCTCTCAAAATAATTTTTCAGTTTTTTACTCAAAATTCTTCTTCGAAAAAGAAAATTTTATTTCCTAAAAAGCTTTTTGAGAAAATGCTACTCATTTCAGAAAATTCTGTTGAAGAAAAACTTTAAGTTAGAAACTTTCAAAATTTGTTTTTCTAAAAAATTTCGTTTACTCAGAAGTTTTCAAAAAATTTTTGGAAAAACTTTCAAAATAGAAACTTATATATTTTCAAAAGCATCAGGGGGAGATTTTCAAATTAAAAGAAGCCTTATGCAATGTTTTGAATTTTTGCTAAGTTTTTCAAAAATATTGAAAATATTTCTAAGAAATTAAGGGGGAGAGAACTAATTAAGGGGGAGAGTAGAAAATCTATTTGTTCGTTCCTTCCAGTACATAACTATCATGAATTTGTTTTCTATTTTTAACTAAACTTTTGAACGGTGTTGCCATAAATCAAAAAGGGTGAGATTGTTGGTGCCGGAAGCACCAGATCGAACCTAGTTTTGATAATGGAAAAGGGTTCAAAGTTAAGTTTGTATAGTGATCTAATGGATTTACCAAGTGTGCTGGAAAGTCTTAGTTCAGCTAGGCACGAAGTCTTGACCTGCCAGCTTGAGCAAGAAATCCTAGTCGAGGACTGGGTAAGAAGACCTGGCCGAGGGTTGGGCAAGAAGTCCTGGTCGTGGACAGAGCACCGAAGTCCTGATCCGGAAGATTGGGTAAGTGTCTTAGCCAAGCGAGGATTGCGGACAGAATTAGAGGCGGGTCGAGGAACGAACGTCTCGAGATCTACCAGTCTCGGAGGCCGAGAAAAAGTCCAATCGGAGGAGCCGGTTGGCAAAAGGCAACTTCTCTTGAGAGGAGTAGGTGAGGATGCGTTCCCCGGAATAGGGAACAGTAAACGTAGGTTCGACCTAGGGTTTCGTTTTGAAATCCAAAGTCAGAACCAAGACAACTCCGGCTGTGATTTATACACTTATTATTTATGTTATACTGTTCTTGGACTAACCTTGGTTGGAGGTTTGAATAGAAGTAGATTCTGCATCCCAGGCGCCTGAAAGGGTTCAGGCGCCCGAGAAGCCAGACGCCTGATAGGTATTAGGCGCCCCAGATGGTATTTCTCAGCGGAGGGAGAGGCTGAGCTAGTAGGGTTGCAACGTCAGCAACTCAGGCACCCATGAGCCATTAGGCGCCTCGAGTATCCCAGGCACCCAAGACCGAAGGATAGGTGTTTGGCCGTGTCTGTGGATAAGCATGCGCCCAATTCGCTACACGTGGCAGGCGCCCCATAAGCCTCAGGCGCCCGAGAACAGTGTATATAAGGGGCTTCACCCCTTTGCTTTCCAACATCAATTCACATTCAATGCAGAAAAGCTTTCTTGCAACTCAAGCACTCCAACACTCTTTAGACTTCTTCCGTGCTCGTGTTTTTCAGTGCTGCAAATGATCAAGATCAATGACACGCTACCCAAGACGCTCTACAATCCTTATTGTGTTGTTGTTATAATTTAAATTCGGTGTTTCAATTTTGTACTTTGAATTACATATTTGTAATTGTTATTCGACTTATAGAATTGCCGAACGAAAACGGTCAAGGACAGTGGGCCTTGGAGTAGGAGCCGTTAAAGACTCCGAACCAAGTAAAAAGAAATGCGTTATCATTGTGTTTTTATTCTTCCTTTGTATTTCTGATTATTCCAAAAATTTTAGTAATCTCTATTCACCCCCTCTATCGATTACAACATCCCACATTTCGAGGCTGAGCAAATATTCAACTAGAGGTGCCAATTGGTGACATGTAACTTTTCTAAAGTGGAGTAGGTGAGGATGCGTTCCTCGAAAGAGAGAACATTTTTATCTCGTTGGTCCAACTTAGGATTTTAGTTGAAACCTGAAGTCAGGATCGGATAGTACCGCTTGTCTTGTATGCATTTCCTTTACATATTATTGTTGGACTAACTTTGTGTTGCAGCTAAGCGAAATGGAGACCCGCGACAACTCAGGGCCCCAAGAGAACTTGGGCGCCTGAGGACCTAGGTACCCTAGAGGTCTCGTGCACCCGTATACCCATGACTCAGCCTAGGCGTGGCTGATTTGGCGTATGTTGGTTGGTGCCTCCATATCAGCAACACAGGTGCCCGAGAGGCTGTTAGGTGCCTAAGTTGGGATAGAGCTTGGACGAAGCCGTGGATGAGGATGCGGTTGGATCGCAGCAACACGAGCACACCTATAGGTACTCGAGCACTCGTATAACCCTATATAAGGGGGTTTCGACTAGAGATTCCACACTTCAATTCTACATCACTTGTGCTCTCATGTGCCGCGCCAAAAGCATCCAGAGACAACAAAACGCTACTCCGACAATAACGTGCCTATATTTCATTTCGATTAAAGTTGTTGGTATTTCTTTTCTTACTTGTACTTAAACTTTGCATATTTGTACTCATTTTGTGGCCTATAGAATTTCCCAAAGTAAACAGTGAAGCACCGTGGGCCTTGGAGTATGTGCCGTCAGAAACTTCGAACTAAGTAAAAATAAACAGTGTTAGTGGTTGTTTTTATGTTCTCTTTTCCACTACGCAACTTGTCTAAATCCGAAGAATTTTTCGAACGTGATATTACCCCTCTCTATCGCTCTTTCATCCTAATTGTATCAGAGCAGGTTTGCTCAGATTCGTGGAACCCCATTTGAGCTTTTTTTTCGATTTGTTTTTCGGCTAATCAGACAGTTTTTTTTTTGTTTTTTTCATTTTTTTTTTTTCTCATGTTTTACACCTTTTTTTTACTTGTATTTCTTTCCGCATTACTATCCATGACAGTCTGGCATGATTTCTTTGTTTGTGTTTTACAATTCTCTCTTTCTTCTCATGGCCAATAAGGCTACACACCCCCTCCTCTGTCCTGGAGGACTTGACTATGAAAACATATGGAAGTCACTTGAAATCAAGGACATGGGTCATCATCCAGGGCCTGAATCCATGGAATACAAGGCGACCTTGGATACACCGAAGGTCCAGCTTGAAGAGAAGATAGATGCAGGCAATCCAAACTCTCAGTGTGGTCTCACCAAGAAGAGCTAAACGTGTTGACCCTCAACAGTGCAAAGAGTTGTGGAACTAACTGATCAAACTCAAAAAACAAAAAAAAGTGAACTATGAACAAAAATAATAAATATAAATCAAAAGGGAGACTGATGCATAACTACACGCTCGAATCCTGGAGCAGTGGAGCTGATGAACAACCTTCACGCAATCAGCCACAAAGTAGAAAATCACGACTTGGTAAGGTATGCACTAAATTCTTTTCTAAAGAACACCATGTAGGCATCCATGGTGGATGTTTACAAGGTTTCTAAGGATCTTTTATCAAATAAGTTAGTTGAATTGTTTTTTGCATATGAATTGCATGAACAAACTAATGCTATACCGGTCGAGAGAGGTATTGCTTTGGTTGTTGGTAAACTCAAGAAGAAAAGCCGCAACCTGAACCCGAGTCTGACTCCGACTCGGAGTCTGAAGAAGAAGACATTAATTACATTGAACTAGTTAATCTAGTTCGAAGGATGTACAAGAAGAGAAAGGATAAAAAAGAAGAAAATGGTTTAGTGAAAGGATGATTTAACTAAACCAAGCACGAGCCAAAAGAACAAGGTGGAGATCACCTATTATGAGTGCAATAAGAAGGGTCACTTCAAATCGTAGTGCCCCAACTTAAAAGAAGCAAAGAAGCAACGACGAAAGAAGGCATTCAAAGCACCATGGGATGAGTCTTCCTCAGAGGAGTCAGACGAAGAAGAACTGCCCCACTCGAACCTTCTTGCACTGATGGAAATAAACGAACTCGACACTGAGTCCGTGTCAAAAATGGAGTTGGAGCAAAGCAACAGAACCAGAATGATCTCCTTGTCGGAAAAAGGTCGAATCACTGTAACTGGCTACTTTGAACTTGAACTCTATAACTTGATCTTCTATCTATCTCATAGGTTGGCTAAATCCAATGTCCGAGTCAAGTCCCTCCAAAAGGAGGTAAAAGCCCTTAAGGAGGATGCTAACTCATGTTCCCTAACTAAGACTGTTCAGGAAGGAATCTCCGCTTACACTCCTTTTCGAAATCAAAATTTTTTCGAGAGTGCTATTTCTCCTCTCTATCGCTCTACTCGATCCTATAAATATATGAGTGATTGAATTGTTGTGCTTAGTATAAATATTGGAATGGGTGTTAATGTGATTGATGTTGCTTAGTATGAATGAAAGTATGCAATGGAAATCAAACAAATTTCCAATTTTACCCTTACCATTAAACAATACAAGAAAAGCCGTAACAATCACCGGAATATGATCAACACAGTACCGATAATGAACCTAAAAAAACTCACGAACAATTACATACACATTGTAGTTTTTAATAAAAATATAAAATAAACTTATCTTATTGTTTGTTTTTTTATTTTTTATTAAAAAAAGATAAACAAGCAGTAATTGTTTTAAAAAAATTCTATCAAGCCATATATCTCAAACATGGTAGCCATATTGTGCAGACATATTAGCCATATATCACAATCCAAGTGAACACAACACATATCTCCAAAATAAACCATTATCAATAATAAGCCATTGTTTGACCACAACATTAGTTAACATATCAATTCTTCAACAGACAATAATTATATTGAATGCCTTACCCTTAACAAAAGATACATCGCTATCCTAAACGTACAAAAACAATCAATTAATTGAATGCTAGCTAGGCAGTCATTCAAAACCCAATTACTAAACATGATAAGTTGAAGAAATGTTTGCAGAATTTTCAAAATCAGCACATTCAGAATCTATAATTACAAGCAACTGAGCATAAAATCTTCTACTTCAAATTGATCCAAACTGAACAATAACGTAACATTCACAGCATCTTCACAAATTGCTTCAGTAGCCTTGTACTTGTTCATCCCAACAAACCCAAACTTATCCAACATCTCAAGAACTTATAGCATTTTAGAAGATGTACCCTAAACCCAAACTGACATATACTCAAGGTGTGAGCTAACATTTTACATAAAACCCTCTACACGATCACTGAGTAATTTGAAGTCACAGTCAATATTTGTACAGTTGCAGTCCTTGTCTCATTTGAAGCCTTTTCAACTCTATCAGCAGGTAACATCTATTTCTCTTTAGAGTGCGATATTCTGAATGTAACAAATGGTTGTTGATTTGACATCGAATCAACTTCAACTCCATTGTCAGCCATTGTATTGTCATTTGTTATGGACAACATCAATATTTTTTATATTGTGTTCAGCCATCGAAGGATCTTCTGCAATAAGGGCTATTGATCTATCTTTACCATATACCATCCTGAACTCCGAAAATTAATGGAATGAATAGGCCTTTAGCTTCGGAGCGATCCTGTACCCCCCCCCCCCCCCCCCCACCTCTATCCAACTATAACCCACAAACTATTGGATCATAATAAGCAAGAGGGGAGGGGTGGGGGGGGGGGGTGAATCTCGTTCATTTAAAATCTATTTTTTTCTTTTTAAAACTCATGAATCAAAGTGATAGCAGAATAAGTAAATACACTAATTAAAGACTAGTTTTTTACTTGGTTCAGAGTCTTCGTCAACTCCTACTCGAAGGTCCGTGATCCTTGATCGCTTCGTTGGGTAATCCACTAAAATCACTTTCTCCAAAAACCTTTCAAAGAAAGCAAATCGTACACAATGAATGAAGAGTAGTAACAACCTACTATCTATGGGGTCGGTGCTGTCGATAGAGGAGAGGGGGAGGTGAATATTGACTTACGTTCTTTTATGAAATTTTCATCATTCGTTCGTTCATTTTTTCTATCAAGAGTGTTAGTAGCACAGCGGAATAAAATAAATAAAAAGAAAACAAACACAAGTGACATGCGAGATTTATTTACTTGGTTCCCAACCCCCCAGGGTTAGTACGTCCAAGGCCTATGTACTCGGCGTGAGTCCACTAATAGTCTCCTTTCCAAAATTTTCGGAGGCGGAGAAAACCCATCTTACAGTTCAAGTACAATCACAGGTAATGAAAAGTAGAACTCTACAACTTATTAACAAGCAAATCGAATGTGGAGAATATTTAGGCCAACTCTGGAAGTCCGAATCATCGCACACTTCTTCCTGAAGCTTCCTTGGTCGCAAAGTTCACCTTAGCACTTTAACTTCACAGTGAATGAGTAGTAGGATGAAGAAATTAATGTTCTGTAATCATAGCTCAAACCCCTTTATATATGGGTCACTCGGGCGCCCGTGTGCCTATACAGGCGCCTTCCAAGTGACCTTAATTTGATCAACTCGGCGCACGCATCACAGGGGATAAAACCTGTGGAAAAAGTTGAGGGCGCCCAGGTCATGGGGTCGCTTGGGATCCTTGGAGGCGCCCAATTAACTTTGGCGCCCAGGTTCCATAGGGGTGCCCGGAAGTTCCTAACCCAGATTTTGTTTATTCACTTGCGTTTGCTATCCCATCTTGCCTCCAACTCTAGGTTATTGCAAGATAAACAAATAATCCTAAGCCTTAGTTCTGTAAGTCTACCTGACCTAGTAGGCTTTGCTTGGAGTCAACTCTTTAAGACTTTACTACTTAAGGTCTACTCCTTAGGGTTTCCCAATGTCTAGCTTCTCTCACTATAACTTTACCTTGCCTAGCTTCACTCACCAGGACTTTTACCCAACTTTACTCACTAGAATTTCATGCCCAACCCGCAGTCAGGTCTTCGTTCACAGCTTCACTTACTAGGACTTCATCCACCTAGCTTCACTCATTAGGACCTAGCTTCACTCATCAGGATTTCGTGCCCGATCCTCGATTAGGACTTCGGTGCCTAACCCTCGGCTAGGTCTTCGTGCTCAATTCCTCAAACTAGGACTTCGGTGCCTAACGTTTGGCTAGGTCTTTGTTACCAATTACCCGATCCAAGATTTCGTGCCTAGCTTCACTCACCAAGTCTTTGGTGCCTTGACAATGACTTCATTGCTAGTCATCTAATCCTGACTAGACTTCTCTCTACCAAATATTAAGTCCTATTTGGCTTAGCCCTTGGTCTAACTGACCAGATCTAGTTTTAGTCACTCTGCTAAACATCAAGTCCTGTTTGTCTTAACCCTTGGTCAAACTGACCAACCCTGGGTGCTAATCACTCTGCCAAACATCAAGTCCTGTTTGGCTAACCCTTGGTCAAACTGACTAACCCTGGGTGTTTTGCTAATCACTCTGCCAAACATCAGGTCCTGTTTGGCTAACCCTTTGGTCAAGCTGATCAAACCTGGGTTTTATCCTATCAAATATCAAGTCCTATTTGGCTTAACCCTTAATCAGACTTACCAGACCTTGGTATATTGTAAAACATTGAAATACTAGAGGTTAACTGTTCTGGTCTGATGCTTTTTGCACCAACACTATCTTCTTCTAAATACAATACAAGTATAATAAAAGATTACACCGATAAAGAAAGAGTAAGCTTGAGCGTTGATGTCAATGACCTTTTCTGACATTATAGTAGTGAGTCTTACATGATCAAAGGATGTTGGAACAGAATGTATCAATGGCGATAATTATTATTCAGCTTTAATCTCAAGGTGCACTTTTATAGGTAGTGTTCAATTGACTTAAAATTCTGTTTAGTCTATTGAATCGATCCATTGATTAATCCTCCTATCAGTCGATTGAACTTGCACCCTTCCTCATTGGCTCTAATTTGAGCTGCTCAGTAGGCACTATATTTAATATGTATGGTCAATGTATCCTTATGATCAATTGATAGAACTTTTTTCCTTTCTGAGATATGTGCTTACCAAGTGTGGATTGGTCAATTGATCCTAATGATCAGTAGATAGATCCCCCTATGTTCCTTCTACGTTGTGTGTATGGTGCAGGATTTGTTGATTAATCCATTTTATTAGTTAACCTAACCCTTCATCAACTCTGTTTGACTGATCTACATAAGACAGTTAGCATAAGCTGATAATATGAACATAATCCTATAAAAAAGCGTTTGAGCAGATATAGTATACAAGAAAACGACAGTAGGACCTATCTTGATCTCAACTTAAAAACCACCATTGGTTTCTTTTAGTTGGATTAACGCCTAAGGCTTGTCCCTATGGGACACGACCTCACTGCACTCTCTCTAGGACTTACCTCAACTTACCTGTCAAACATTGGGTTCTTTAAACCTATTTAGACTTCACTACTCAACATTGGATTAGCCTACTAAGGCTTCCACTTCACTCAATATCAGGTCCTTCAGACCTACTAAATCTTCCTGCCAGATGTCAGGTCCACTTGACCCATATGGACTTCTTGCCTGGTTTCCATGATTTGCTGAGACATTACCTGCCTAGTATCGGGTCCAGCTGACCTACTAGAACTTACCAAGTTGAGCTTTCTACACACTTAATCAGTTCATTAGATAATAACAAGACTTAACTTTGAACTTTTGACAACATCAAAACATTTAATTGATGATGGTGTTCTTTACACCAACAATCTTTTTCTTTTTGATAGTTGATAATAAGGTTTAGTGTTAAGTTAAAAGAGACAAGATAACCTAACTTGATATAACTCTCCCTCAAGTTGAACCTCCTCCTGAATATTATATCTCTCCCTCTTTGACTAAAATAAAAAAATGGCGTTATTACATCAAGAGGAAAACTTAAAACTTTTCTAGGGAAAAGTATGTGATATTGAAATCAAGTTTTGAAAATTTCTCAAGATGTGGGGGTTAATTAAGAGTTCCAAAAGGTTAGAGTTTAAAAATTTCTAAAAGTTTAAGCATGTTTTAAATTTTTGGTACTAAAAATTTTTAGAGTTAAGATTTGAAGTTATAGATTAATAGAAGAATTTAAAAAAGTTA
This sequence comes from Boesenbergia rotunda, assembly GCA_024364735.1. NCBI lineage: Eukaryota > Viridiplantae > Streptophyta > Magnoliopsida > Zingiberales > Zingiberaceae > Boesenbergia > Boesenbergia rotunda. The sequence goes on along the minus strand of JAGFNQ010002388.1, from coordinate 29,052 downwards.
AAAATTTAAAATATTTAAGAATAGCTTTAAAGTTAAAATTTTATGTTTAAAGAAAAATTTTAAAGTTGAATTTTTAATGAAAATTTTATGGTTTTAAGTTTTAAAGATAAGTTGATAAGTTTTAAGAAAAATATTAATTTAAGAAGATAAAAAAAATTTATGTTTAAACAAAAATTAAAGTTCGTTAAGACCTTTAAGTTAATTTTTTTAAAGATTTTAAGTTAATTATTTTTTTTAACAAATATTTCTATCTTAAAAAAAATTTAAGTTTCAAATAATTATAAGTTAAAAAAAATTAAGTTAAAAATTTTAAGTTAAGTGTAATTTTTAAGTTTCAAAATTTTGAAAATAAGTTCAAAATAGGTTTACAAAATATTTAAGTGGCTTTTAAAATTGATTTTTGATAATTTAATAAACTTCAAAACAAATTTTGAAAACACTTAAATAGGTTTTAAAGTTTTAAAATTGATTTTGAAATTTAAAAATAGGTTTTGAAGATAATTAGGTAATTTTAAAATACTTTTTTTTTAAAGAAAATGAAATTTTTGAAAATGATATGCTCCCCTTTAAGTTATTGTCATATGTGAAAAGTTTTCCTAAAGTCCAAGCAAATAAGAGTTATAGAGTTGACCGGTGGGGAGTCTCGTTGAAGGCTGTGGGGTAGGTCAGCCAAGCGGATTAGTCGGGTGCAAGCCTGGATACCCCATGTAAATAATAAAAAAGTAAGGGTTATAGAAAACATCTTTATTATTGGTGCAATCAGCCTTTAAACTTTTGATATTAATTTGACAATATGTTTATTGGAATTTGAAAAAGTAAAACATTTTTTAAAAAGATGTCTTTTAAGAATTTATACATGATTGTTGACCAATACCTAAACTTTTAGATCCTTAACTCAACCATGTATTCCTAAACCCTTGGACACATATGTAAGTCTTTCTTGTGGGTAATAAGGATGTCCTACGAGGTGTCAGGTTACGGTAGAGATTCTTTTGAAATATACTTTTTGAAAAGAGGGTCAATATAAAATATTTTTGAAAATATACCTTGGTTTGAAAATTTTATCATATTCTCTTTTAAAAACATAGGTTCAACATAAATTCTTTTTTTCTCAAAAATATTTTGAAAATATCCTTCAAAATCATGCTTTGAAAAATTATGTTTCAAAATATTATGAAAATTACCTTGAAAAATTATGTTTAAAATATTACCTTTGAAATATTTTTGAAATTGCACTTTAAGACTTAGTATGCAAAATTCCTTGAAATAATTTTTACAAACATCTTGAAAACACATGTATTAAAAATTATTTTTTTGATAATGTATTCTTTTTAAAAAATATGTTTTGGCAAATATATTTTTGAAAACTACATTTGAAAATATTTAAAAGTACTTTCGAAGAATTTGTGAAAATTACTTAAAAATAATTCATTTTTCAAAAGGGATTTCTCAAAATGAAAATGCTCATATTTGTCTATAATGGAGTTATCTTGTTGGTGCAAAACAAAGGAATCCCTTAGGAGTTAAGAAATTAGAAGCCTTCTTGATGTATACCAAAGGGGAAGAAGAAGAGTTTAAGTAGTTACTCTAACTTAGACATATTATCAAACATCAAAAAAGAGGAGATTGTTGGTGTAATCGGCCTATAAGGTTTTGATGCTTATTTGACAATATGTTTAATGGAGCTTAGTCAAGGCTGACCTAGATGGGTGAGTAGTCTATTGAGTGACTAGCAAGTTCAAGCAGGTCAAGCTAACCTGTTGCTTGGAAAGAGGAACATCTTAGGGGGAGGTGACCTTAGGTCTTAGAGGAGTGAACTCCACGTAAAATCCTAGTGAATGAAGCTAATCCTAGTGAATGAAGCTAGGTGGTGAAAGTCTTAGTGAGTGAAGCTAGGCCCTAGTGAGTGAAGCTAGGTGGTGAAAGTCTTAGTAAGCGAAGCTAGGTTTTGGGGGGAGATAATGCTAGGGTGTGAAAGTCCTAATGAGTGAAGCTAGGCCCTAGGGGGAGGTAACCCTAGGTGGTGAAAATATTGGTGAGTGAAGCTAGGCCCTAGGGGAAGGATACCCTAGGTGGTGAAAATCTTTAAGAGAAAGTAACCCTAGGTGGTGAAAATCTTGGTGAGTGATGTTAGGTCCTAGGGGGAGGTAACCCTAGGCAATAAGAAGTCTTGGAGGAGTGAACTCCAAGCAAGTGTAATTGGAAGGTTTTCGGTCGACCACGCACGGTCGACTGGACTAGTGGATTTTGGTAAATCTAAGCATATGTTTACAACATTATTTGGCATTACTTTTATTGTTGTTATGATAATCTAGTATTGTAGGAAAAGTCTTGGTAGATCAGGCGATCAGACATTAAGTAGAGAAAATCCAAACAGGTCTGGATGACCCGATGTTTGGTAGGTGAGTAAAGATAAGTTCTTAGAGAAGAGTGTAGTGAGGTCGTGTCCCGTTGGGACAAGCCTTAGGCGCTGATCCAACTAGAGAAACCAACGGAGATATCTATGATGAGATCAAGATAGGTCCTGCTATCTTTATTCATCATACATACTATATATGTTTGTATTAACTCTATTTTGCTGGGTTAATTTATATACTATTAGTATTGTACTAACTCTTTTGTGCAAATTAGTTAAACTAAATTGACTGGAGGTTAGGTCGACTGATCATTTGGATTAGTTGACTGTCCAGATAGAGTAGCACTGTCGTGAAGAAATTAGGAGTTATCTGTCGATTGATCATTAAGATCAGTCAGCTAATCCATATTTGACAGGTGCAGGCTACAAAGAAGAAAACATATTCAGTCAACTGATCATGAGGATCTGTCGATTGAACACATTTATTGCAGTGTTAGTCGAGCAATGAATACAAGAAAGGCAGAGGGTTTTGTTGACTGATAGGAGGATCAGTTGACCGATTAGATCCGTCTACTGAATGATTTTTTAGTCGATCGAACGTAGCCTATATAAGAAGACCTCAGAATCAAAGCGGATAACAACTTTTTCTATTACGTCATTTTGTTGTTGCATCTGTTGAATGTGCAAGCTTTGTGTAACACCCGCCCTTATATCTACTCTCGGGGCGGGGTTACGTACTAGTCATTCATCCATATAATGAAATTTTGACATACAATAAAAGTAAGAGGGCAAGGACTAAGTGCTGAGCATGCTTGTCTAAAACTATCAAGTGATATTTACAAGTGCTAAGCATACTTGCCAGTACATGTCAATTTAATATCATGCTTGAATCATTAGAACATCATTTGAAATATTTTAATCAAGAGTTATTCCATAACATGATAGGTTCACATATTATTTCAAACCATAATATAATCAAACAAAATCAAGTATATGAAAATTCCAAGTGTAATCACCATCATGCAATATCAATCCTAATCACTAACATTCATTGTCAAGGAGCATAACATAAGCATAATAAAGTAGATATAAGAATCTTTCTTTCCCGAGCCACCACCCCACACATCTTCAGCCTCCTGCCTCTTCCTTTAGTTTAAGTGTTCCTTACCCTTATCTGCAGCATAAGACAACACATAAACTAGTAAGCACAAATGCTTAATAAGGATCCTGTCTTACTCGCAAAATCCATACGAAAGAATACAACATGTACACATAACAATTCATAAGCATGAGTTCATCAAAGCATACTAAACAACCAAGTTTCTAAGCATGCAGTATAAAGTACCTTAAGCATGCCCTTCACATATAATAAATGTTTTCAATGAATGTTTTCAAAATAATTCCATAAAGGTATTACTTAAAAATACATCCATATCATATAGGGCCCAGTTGTGTACCACATATCGCGCGTTACCTATTGCGCGTTCCCTAATGAATTGGGGTAGCGAGCCACCAATCAATTAGAGAAGGACCCTTCCGTCCTACCGGAGCCATGACCTTACGTTAACATGCACCCCGGATTTGTTTAACGACCCCCTTCCGAGTCGGGTACACAACTTCTAAAGTAAAATACTTATCATGCTTTTACATATATGCTAAGGAGTAGTCCAATCCACTCTTAAGGGACACACCACTCTTCAAGGGTGCTCATGATCCCGTAGGGACACACCACACAACATAAGGGGTGCTCTTGATCCCATACTTAGTGGAGTATCCTTTCAAGCATTTTATCATACACATCACATGCAATTCATAAAGGGTGCCCCATGGGCTATATTAACATGCTCATACATACATCATATTTCAACCACTTACACATACTTATATATGACAAGATTGGTCACATAAATCATATTCATGTCATAGGAAGTGGTAGCATGCTTCATGAGTTAATTGAGTTCTTAACCCTAAACCTAAGGTTTTGGCCGAAAGTCAAGGGTAGAGGTAGCTTAGGTTTTTGACATCAAACATCCCATACAAACATCATATATATATACATCATGTATCATACTAAGCATAGCATACATCATGGGGTAATCAACTTTCACAAACCTAATATATCATGCCTTGGCCGAAAATCATGCTAGGGGAATACTTAGTTTTCAAATCAAACCTTCCATTTAAACATCACATGCATATACGTATCATTATCCCCAAACATAAGCATATCCTATAGGTATTTTAACCTTCGCAAACCCTAACTCTAGGGTGTTGGCCGAATGTGTAGGGTAGGGGAAATTAGGGTTTTTGAATCAACCTTCATACAAGCATTTACACAAACATCTCACATACATATCATGCCACTTCTTAAACATAGATTACATCATAGGATAATTATGCAACCCTAAACCCTAATCCCTCTAGGGTTGGCCGAAACTTGTAGGGTAGGGAAAAAGTTGGGTTTTTGTAACCAAACATTTATACAAACACCTTGTCTACACTATCATATAATACACTAAACATAAAATACACCCTAGAGAAATTCAACTCTTAAACCCCTAAATTCCTTGCCTTGGCCGAAACTTACACAAGGGTAAAACCCTAGTTTTTGTTCATAACATCATGAAGAAAATCCACATACATATATACCCTAAGTCTCAAGGGGTCTTCTCTTGTATCAAGGAGTAACCAAGGCCTCCCCTTAAGGGGTGGCCGAAACTTACAAAGGGGAAAACCCCCCATTTTCGAAAACCACAAAAGCAAAAGAATCACACACAACTATTACACTGCAGGCGAGGGGATACTTACATCCTTTCGCTTGACTTTCACTTTCTCTAAACCTTTAGAGTACCCTTGGTTGAAGAAGGGTGAGTGTTCTCCTTATTAGCACTTCCCTAGAACCTTTGGCCCTAGTAGAGGGCAAGATCTTTGGATGGTCTTCTTCCTTCCAATTCCCTAGGGTGTATTTTTTCGAAAATTGAAAGGGAGAAGAAGATGAGTTTCGGTGGGGAGAGTGAGGAAGAAGAAGAGAAGAAGTTATTCCAACCTCTCCCTCTCTTATTTATACTTTTCTCATGAAGAGACATGTCTCTTCACTTCCCTAGCTTTAACAAACATGTTTCTTATTCTCTTTACATGAAACATGGCTTGGTGCGTTGGTTATGACATGATTAGTGCAACTAGGAGGTTCAAGATTCGATCCTTGCTTCCTCCTTTCTACACTTTCTTTCTATCACATTTTGCACTAATCCATATCAAGCCCATTAAACCAAGCCCATCATAACATTTCATAAAAATGTTTCATGAATTCATAGTATTTCATATGGGAAAAATTTTGGGGTGTTACACTTTGATACTATGATGCTGAGAAAGCTCATCGACATCTATACTTTGAGTTCACATCTTCTTGTCGGTATAAATTTATTATTGTACTTTCATTCATTTAGGAGACAGTAGGATTATTACTGTACTCCTTACATTCTGTATGAGTTTGTTTCACTCCAATTATTTTTCACAGAAAAGAACTTTAGTGGATTGCCCAACAAAGTTGTTGGTGCCTGAAGCACCAGATCGAACCTGATTTTGATAATGACAATGGTTCAATGTTAGGTTTGAGTTGTGATCTAAAGGATTTGCTATGTGTACAGGAAAATCCTAGTTAACCTTGGCATGAAGCCTTTACCTACAGGGTTGAGCACGAAGTTCTGGTCAAGGACTAGGCATGAAGTCCTAGCCGCTAGTCGAGTGCTATGCATCGAAGACCTGACCGCGAGTTGGGCACGAAGTCCTGGTCGAGGACTGGGCATGAAGACTTGATTCGGAAGATAGGGCAGAAGACGTAGCCAAGTGAGGACTACAGACAGAAGAAGGGATGGGTCGAGGTACGAACGTCTCGAGATCCGGAGCTTTGGAGGCTCAGCAAAAGTCTAACCAAAGGTGCCGGTTGGCAAAAGGTAACTTCTCCAGAGTGGAGTAGGTGAGGACGAGTTCCCCGAAGAGGGAACAGTAGACATCGGTTCGACTTAGGATTTCATTTGAAATCAAAAGTCAGACTAGACAGCTCTGGCTGTCAAATAATCATGCATCTAATATATATTATTATTTTCTTGGACTAACCCTGATTGCAGTATAAGAAGATCAGTTGGCCGCATTGGGGGCGCCTGAGAGGGCTCAGGCATCCGAGGAGCCCGGGCGCCCGAGAGGTCTCAGGCGTCACAGGTCAGTTTGCTCAGCGTTGGCGAAGCTGAGTTGGCGGCAACTAATTGGACGCACCACATCAGCACTCAGGCAACCTAGTGGTCTCAGGCGCCCGAGAGTGGATAAGGTTTGGCCGAGTTAGAGGATAACCACCCAGCTGGATCACTGATGTGGAGGGCGCTCCCATGAGCACTCGGGCGCCCGAGTAGCAGTATATAATGGGTTTTGCCCCTTTGGTTCTAGACATCAATTCAAGCACTCGAAAACACTGCGATAAAGCTTCCGTGCTCAAGTTCTCTGTACCAAAGATGTCCAAGATCGACGACACGCCGCTTCTACGACTAATCAACTTCTTCCTTCTTTAGCAAGTGTCATTGGTATACAATTTTAATCTTATTTTCTGTACTTCATCTTCATATTTGTAACTCATTTTTGTGAATTATAGAATTGCCCAATGAATATGCTCATCGATTGTGGGCCTTGGAGTAGGAGTTGTCACAAACTCCGAACCAAGTAAAACAAAGCGCGTTAGCATTGTTTTATCTTTCTATTTCTGACTTCCGTTGCACTTACTCTCGATTGATATCTGGAAAAATTTGTAATCGATATTCACCCCCTTCTATTGATCACACCGATCCCACAAGTGGTATCAAAGCGAGGTTGTTCAATTTTGGTGAAACCACTAGTTGAGCATTTATTTGGATTATTCGTTACTTTTCTATCAGAAAAGGTATTATCGCCTTTTTTTGATATTTCTTTTTGTTTTTTCTTTAGTCGTAGTTTTCTCGTTTCTTGATGTTGGTACAACACCACTCAGGATTTACAGTTTATATATTTCTATACCGCACTGCTAATCCAAGACTAAGTCTTAGAACAAAGTTTTTGTTTGTGTCTTTTTAAGACTCTTTATGGCCTAACAAGAAGGTTACAACACTGCTTGACCTCCTCTTTTCTCGGGTGAGAATTTCAGTTATTAGAAGAGCCCATGGAAATTCACCTGAAAACTTAAGTGTAAATGTGGATCATCATCCAGGCCGGACTAGAAATCCCTAAAAACGCACAAGGTGAATATTTGGGATACACTGAGTGGGATGCTCCACTAAAGAAGAAAATTGAAGCAAACGCAACGGCAATGCATATCCTCCAGTGTGGCCTTACAAAGGAAGAACTCAACTATGTCGGCCCCTTCAACAGTGCAAAGGAGCTTTGGAACAAGCTAATTGAGCTGCACGATGGGACGTCAGACACCAAAATTAGCAAGCAGGATCTATTTTCTACTAAATCAACTGATAAGTGATGGTTCTAGGAGTTGGCATCTACAACTTGTACTTTTCCTATCTCATTTACAAACGACATAGTTTGAGTAAAAAAATCCTATAAGTTCAAAGTGGGTTGTTCTAGGATACCACATTCCTATATTGAGTGTTCCTTTAATATACATAAAGATTCTTTTAGCTTGGGTTAAGTGAGACTCTTTTGCACAGGTTTGATATCTAGTACACATGCTAACTGCAAATAAAATATTAGGTCTGCTTGTAGTTAGGTATAATAAGCTACCTATGTCACTCCTATAATGTTTGAGGTCAATTGATAAACAATTTCGCTCACTATTTAGAGTTTAATTTGTAGCCAAGGGTGTTTTAATTTCTTTGGTATTTTCCATTTCAAATTTTCTAAGTAATTCTTTAGTGTATTTTTGTTGGTAAACAAAAATTCCTTCACTTGTTTGTTTTATTTTGCAAGCCTATAAAGAAGGTTAGTTGACCTACTATGCTTATTTTGAATTCCTGTTCCATTAAATTTGTAAATTCTTATAAAAAGTCTGAGTTAGTTGATCTAAAGACTATATCATCTACATAAACTGGGCTATGAAAGTATTAGATTTAAAGGTTTTTACAAATAAGGTTGGGTTAACTCGACCTTAGTTAAATCCTTTAGAAACTAAGTAATTGGCCAGTCTTTCATACCAGGATCTAGGAGCTTGTTTTAGTCCATATAATGTTTTTTTAAGTTTATAAACACAGTCAGGATGTTTTACTCTCAAAGTCAGGTGGTTGCCATACATTACCCTCTTCCTTAATTAGGCCTTTTAGAAATGCTGATTTAGCATCCATTTGATAATGTTTGAATCCCTTATGGGTTACATAACTTAAGATCATTCTAATAGATTCATGCCTAGCTATTGGTCATAGGTTTCATCATTGTCAAGTTCCTCTACTTGGCTAAAACCTTTAGCTACTAATCTTGCCTTATTCCTGACTGTTTCACCTTGATTATTTAATTTATTCCTAAATACCCATTTTGTTTCAATTTTTTTTTGATTTACAAGGGGTATCCAGGCTTGTGCCAGACAATCTGCTTGGCTGACCGACCCAGCCCCATAGCCTTCAACGGGAGTCTCCACTGGTCAACGAGGGTAAATCGCGGGGTGGAGACACGTGGCGACTTCACCACTGATGATATCGGTACCCAATGGCCCGACCACGCAACAGCCTGTGGTGATTTCTTCCGTCAACATACTAAGTGCTCTACTAGGGAGGAATCGAACCCGGGGAGTGAGGGATCACCCAAGTGAGCATTACTAATCGCACCATGCCCGCGGGGGTTGTTTCAATAAATTTTTTATCCTTAGGTAAAGGTACTAAATCCCAGACTCCACTATGTTCAAATTGTGCTAATTCTTCCTGTATAGCTATAATCCAATTAGGTTCAAGTAAGGATTCTTCTACAATTTTAGGTTCAATCTTAAAAATTAGGGCAATTTACTTAGGTTCCTAAAAGCAGATCTAGTTTAAACCCTTAGGTCTAGATCACTTATTATTTGATCAGTTGGGTGGGTTTAACTAAATCATGTAGATCTTTGTCTTTGTTCGTTTTGATCTTACTCAATCAATTTATTTTCTTTGTCATGTATTTGACTTTGGTCTTCATCTAAGTCAGTACTTAACCTAATAAAATTAATTGGTTTATATTGGGTTAGATTAAAGTCATCAGGGTTAGATTTTTCATCAAATTTGAAATTAGTTGTTTCCTTAATTCTTAAGGTGGTTTTATTGTAGACACTATAGGCTCTACTGTAACTGAGTATCCTACAAAAATTCTATTTCAACCTTAGAAGTGAATTTTCTTAATTATTCTCTTGTATTTAAGATATAAACCTTACTTCCAAAAACTTTGAAATAGTTAATATTAGGTAGTTTATTGTAATAAATTTCGAAAGATATTTTTCTAAGGTTTTTATTTATAGTTGTTTTGTTTTGTACATAACATGCTGTATTAATAGCCTCAACCCAAAAGTATTTAGGTAAGTCATATTCATTAGGCATTGTTCTTGTTGCTTCTTATAGGGTACTATTTTCTTTCCATAATTCCATTTTGTTGGGGTGTTTTAGGATAGGGGAATTCATGGTGGTTTCTATTTTCTAAGAAAAATTGGTTAAATTTCTAGTTTTTAAATTCACCCCAGTATTGCTTCTATGTATTTTAAGTTTTACCCCTTTTTCATTTTCTATTTGTTTGCAAAAGTTATTAAAGATTACAAAGGTTTCATCGTTACTTTTTAAAAATTTTACTCAGGTGAATTGTGAGTAGTCATTGATAATTACAAGATAGTAAAGGCTACCATTTATAGACTTAACCCCATGTGAGTCAAATAGGTCTAGGTGAACTAGTTCAAGTATGGAATTGGTTTGAGTTTGATTGATTGGTTTGTAGTTGATTAGGTTAGTTTTCCTTGTTGGTAAGCATTATAGATTGTTGACTCAATATTATGTAATTTTGGTAATCCTCTAACTAAGTCATTTAATTTGGATAGGTTTTAAAAATGAGTGTGTGAAAGTCTTCTATGATAAAGTCAAGTTTCCTCGTGCTGGGTTAGGAGATAGTTACTTAGGGGACTAGTTAGCTTAATCTCATAGATGTTATTGTGCCTAAGTCCCCTAAGTGATATAGTCGGGTTGTTTGTGTATTTGATTAGATATTTGGTTGATTGAATTTAGATATTTCCACAATGGTATGATATTGTCCACAATGGTATGATATTGCCCACTTTGGGCCTAAGCCCTCATGGTTTTGCTCTTAGACTCTCCCAAAAGGCCTCATACCAATGGAGATATCATTATTCCTTATAAGCCTATGATCTTTCCCATGTGTTTTAGATGTGGGACTATGTTTGCAACCTTGCAACCCCAACAATCCCCCCTTAAACAAAGGATCACATTCCCCCACAAGAGGAAACCCTTTTCGTTTTGATGTTTGATCCTCAACCTATCAGGACTTTTTGCCCCTCGGTCCACTCGACCTACTAGGACTTCACTGCCTAGCCGCAACTAGGACTTCTCTGCTTGGTGTTTGATCCTCTTGATCAAGACACCGGAGCCCACACATCCTTTATTTAAGGCTTAACCCACATGGTTAGATCTGAATCATGAAGAGCAACCTCGCTCTGATACCAATTATTAGGACCAAAAGGAATTTAGATATCTCCATAATGGTATGATATTGTCCACTTTGGGCCTAAGCCCTCATGGTTTCGCTCTTTGGCTCTCCCAAAAGGCATCATACCAATGGAGATATCATTATTTAGATGTGGGGTTATATTTGCAACGTTGCAACCCCAACAGACAGTAGGTCAATAACTCCAATCTCATGCTTCCCAGGGGTTTTTGCTGGGTTGTAACTCCTCTCTGATAGCCATTGATGATGGTTGAGAGCCACACTTTCTATAATCTCTTCATCTTCATCCAAACCCTTATTCATGAGTGCCCCGCTTGTTGCGAAGTCTAGTGATACTTTGATCTGGTAATTTATTCCATAGTAGAAAGTGTGGATCACCAACCACCTCTCCAATCCATGGTGTGGGCACATCCTCAGCATCCCTTTGAATCTATCCCAAGCTTCATAAAGTGATTCAGAGTCATTCTGCTAAAAGCTTGTGATGAGATTTCTCATATATGCTGATCCCAGCCTAGCTTATAGGCAGCTCAGCCAGCCAGCCTGGCGCCACGGAGACCCAGCACCAGGGCCGACGAAGGCCTCACTCGGGGATTTCCCGAGCCAGGAAACCTCCCGAAGCACTAACCGATCGGCCCTGGTAGAAGATCGGGTCGGTCGACCCCGAACGCCTCCTTGCTCAGCCACCTAGTCCAGTTTCCCGACCCAGGGCCAGGTCAGGAGGTCTCAGTCTTCAGCACCCCATGGATATGACAACCAGTAGACCCGAAATATGGCAACACAGATGTAGCTCGGCTAACCTCTGACCGATGGCATACTCCGTGTCACTGGCTATACTACCTTCGACCTAGTCCATGCCACTCGGACCCACCGGTCGGCCATCGGTCTCCGAACCTATTATTCGGTCTCCGGACCTACCATGAGGTATCTGGACCTATCATTCGGTCTTTGGACCAGTCCTTCTAGGTGCCGCCTCCTATCAGGACACCTCGGATATGACCACGACGCAGGGGGTAACGTGAGCCTTACCCATTCAGGACATATGTCGCGGATATCCCGCTAACTCGGTATGATCGTACTACCCGAGCACCCCATGTCATGTAACACCCAATAATTTTCATGAATTATTAGGAATTTTTCTGAATTTTATAGCATTTTTTTGGATTAAAATAAAAAGAAAAAAAATAAGGGTTCGGGCAGGGTTTGATCCTGCGACCACAGGGCAAAGCAATCCCTTAAGTGAGTCCGGGTAACCAATAGGTTGGGGGTATCAAGCACAGAATGGGATGAAGCCAATTAATGTTATAGGTAAGTTAGGCTTTTTCATGAAGAGGTATTTAAACTTCCGCTTATGTCACGTTAAGTCCCCGATTAGGTTTTGTGGCTGCGCAAAAATAGAGGACGAGGGAGGCTGCGAAAACAGGGAGAAGCCATAGTTTTCTTCGTTCTCCTTCTTCTTCCTCGTGAGTAAAGAACCTAGGGTTCCTCCCCTAAGGCCAAGGAGTGGAAGTTCTCGCAAGGAAGAGGAAAGGAGTCCTACGCTAGGGTTTTTACCTCTATTTAGTGAGTTTTCATCAAGAAAAGGGTAAATAGATCACTCACCTGCAATAGAAGTAGTTTCCGTTATGTCGTTTCCGATGTAGAACCTTGATTTTATGATCTAAGTGCATGTTTTAAGTTTATGCTAATTGCGTGTCTTAAGTTTATAAAGAGAACATGTTAATTAACTTAGAACTTGGTTTTGATTAAGTTTTGGTTGTGTGACCTAAGTATGATAAGACTAAATTCTGAAAAGTCCCAAAAATGAGTTTTGGGTTAAGGGCACGCAAGGTGCTCGATGAAAGTTCTAAGTAAGAAAGGTAAAGTTTATAGTACAAAATTTATGCAAAAAGAAAGACAGCTTGATAAGTATAAGCATATTGAGTAAGAAAGTATTTTACTTTTGTAAAGTGACATGTACCGGGCAAATGAGAGGCCCACAGAAAGTTAGAAGGAAGCTCTAATAGGGTGCGGTGTCTAGCTACCCCAAAACCTATTAGGGATGCGCGCATTGGTACATTGATACCATGGTACAGTATCAAGGCCTGAGAAAGTTGATTATTATTTTTAAGTATATAAGTATATGTAATGTTTTTGGTTATGTATGTTGACATGGTTATGTTATAAGCATGTTAAAGTGAAAGAGCAAAGAAGTTAGTGTTCTAAAGTATGGAAATGTATCATTAGTAAGTTTCAAAAGAAATCATGAGCATGTTAAGTTTGCAAGTGTTTTGATGCTAGTAAATGTTTTCAAGCATGATTGAGCATGATAAGTGTATGAAAGTTCCCATGTGCAAATATTTCCAAGTGCATGTATTTTGAAGCAAGCATTCTTTGAAAAGAGCATGTTTATCATTTATCGTATGGATTTGTGAGCTAGGATTTACTTACTAAGTAATTCGCTTATTAGTTGTATTTCCTTCTATTGCAGACAAAGGTAAAGAAAAAACATAAGTTAAGGAGGCGAACGGGACTTGCATTGATGTTCAGTGGCGGCGGAACCGTGGAAGAGATCTATGGGCTAAGTCTTATAGAAACTCATGGTTGATGTTTTGGATTGGTAGGATGTGATCACCTTATTTAAACTTTATACGGAGTCAAAGTTGGGTACAAAGTTAGTAGAGATTGCATGTGTTTTGATAAGTTTGTTAAATTTCGTAGAAATGCTAATTTCAAGTTATTGGATTCGTTTTGAGTTGTTAAGATGCTTATAAAACTAGTATGGAGTTTAGATTTGGAGTTGTTTCATTATATGCATTGGAAGTGTGTGAATGGTGGACCCTTAAAAGGAGTTCCCAGGTCTGAAACTGCAGTTTTCAGGCGTGCCAGTCGACTGGTTCAGATACCAGTCGACTGCCCTATCGAACAGAACCTTCTGTTCGATGCACCAGTCGACTGCCAAGAGGCCTGTCGACTGGTGCTGGGCATAGAAAGTTTCTATGGCTGACACCAGTCGACTGGCTATCTAGCAGTCGACTGGCACCATTGAAAAGAAAGTGTTGTAGGGTAGATGGTTAGTGCTTTAGTTTTACAACTAAGAGGTTTAGGGGTCAAATCCTTGCAAAGCAAATAAAATGAAAGTTTTTTTTAAAAAGAAAAAATTCAGAGCAAGTTAAGGGAAGTCAAGTAGTTGTAACCTAAGGCTAAGAATAAGGTAAAGTTAAGGTTAAGTAAAAGTGACGTCCGCTTTAGTGGTAGAGAAGTGGGGTCGTCACAGAGTGGTATCAGAGCAAAAGGTTTCCACCCTTCCGCCACACTGACATCAAGTATCAATCCTGCCGCCTACCAAGTAAGAAGTTCATATGTTGTAGTTTTATATGCTTTTTATTATTGACTGCTAGTATCAGTAAGTGCATGATGATAGAAAAGTATATTGTTATTATTTTATGCTAATATGTGCAAGGAGATAATGAGGTAAGTTAGTAAGAGATAATGAATTTTTATTTTCTTTACACTATAGAGTAACAGAATGGCAAAAGGACGTCCTAGAATTGTCCAAAATGAGGAACAAGCTCCTAGAGAACAGGAGTCCACGGAGTCAGTACCACCAACAGATCTTCAAGGAGTAGTAGCCCAGCTGCAAAGACAACTTGCTGAACAGCAGCAAGTTATTGCTACCTTGATGGCTAATCAGCAGGCCACTCCTGCTACCACGCCAGTGGCGCAAGTAGATGAAGTAGTGAAGAAGTTCAATCGACTAGCTCGCTTGTGCCCGGAGTTAGTTAGCACTGAAAAGGAAAGGGTCAGGTTGATGCTCAAGATGTTGAGGCCTCAAATAGCTTTGAATGTGGTCGGCAGTGGTAATAGATCACAGACTTCAGAAGAACTAGTAAGTAGTGCTTTGATCACTGAGCACCACTTGAATAGTATAAAGGCCACACGTATGCAACAACAACAGGCATCAGCCCAGAAGTCCCAAGGAAATCCACAGAACCAACAAAACTGGAAAGGGAATTCAGGCAAGAGGAAGCAATGGGATCAGAAGACTTCTGAGGGCAACAAAGGGGGCTCGTCAAGCAAGCAGCTCAAGTATTCTCCTTGCCCAAAGTGTGGGAAGACACATCCTGGAGTATGTCGTCAGGGCTTGAGCGGATGCCATATTTGCGGAGCAGAAGGGCATATGATGAAGGCTTGCCCTAACCGGTCGAGTGTTGGCGGGTGTTATATCTGTGGAGTAGTAGGGCACCTGGCCAAGGCGTGCCCTAAAGCAAAGCCGCCTCCACCACAGCTTCTTCAGTACGGGGGTGGACCTGCTCAGCTGCACCAGATGCAGCCAGTTATGGAGGGATCTTATTACAGTCAGGCGAGGATGGAAGCCCCACCAGCCATGACCAACGCCAGGGCTTTCGCCATCACCAGGGAAGAGGTGGCAAATGCTCCTAACATGGTCACAGGTCGAATACTCATCTCATCTCAATATGCTATTGTGTTATTCGATACTGGGGCAACCCATTCTTTTGTATCCATGCTTTTCTCTAAAAAGCTAGGGATCCCACCAGAAAGTTTGGGTCTGAAATTTTTAACAACCTTAACGTCAGGGGAAGTAATGACCCCTACTCAGAGGCTAAGGGCAGTACCAATCTGGATTTCCAACCGAGAGTTCTATAGTGACTTGGTAGTCCTTGAGATGAAGGATTACGATGTCATTTTAGGGATGGACTTCTTGAGCAAGTATAGTGCTTCTATAGACTGCCGTAAGAGGAAAGTCAAGTTCACACCAGAAGCAGAACCTCCATTTGAGTTTATTGGAGACCCAAAGAGAAAGACAGAAAGGTTCTTATATACCTTACAAGCTCAGAGAATGTTAGAGAAGGGGTGCTCTGGTTTTCTAGCTCATATAGTGGATGCAAGTCAAGGAGAAGGATTGAAGAGAGAAGAAGTGAGGGTAGTCTGTGACTATCCTGAGGTGTTTCCTGAAGAGTTACCAGGACTCCCTCCCAATCGGGAAATTTAGTTTGAAATTGAGTTGGCCCCAGGAACCAACCCAATTTCGAAAGCACCTTATCGCATGGCGCCAGCAGAACTGAAAGAATTGCAAGAACAATTGCAAGAGCTGCTTGACAAGGGTTTCATCCGCCCTAGTCATTCACCTTGGGGAGCTCCTGTATTGTTCGTCAAGAAGAAAGATGGATCTATGCGAATGTGCATAGATTATCGAGCTTTGAATAAGGTAACCATCAAGAACAGATATCCTTTGCCAAGGATAGATGATTTATTTGATCAGCTGAAGGGAGCCTCAGTGTTCTCCAAGATAGATCTGCGATCAGGTTACCATCAGCTTAGAGTGAAGGAGAGTGATGTGCCAAGGACTGATTTCAGTACAAGATATGGGCACTATGAGTTTGTGGTTATGCCCTTTGGGGTGACAAACGCCCCTGCGACGTTTATGGATCTAATGAATAGAGTGTTCAAGGATTTTCTGGACAAGTTCGTCATTGTCTTTATTGATGATATCCTAGTGTATTCAAAGACTCAGGAAGAACATGACGAACACCTGAAGATGGTATTGCAAACCTTACATCAGAAGGAGTTGTACGCCAAATTCTCAAAGTGTGAGTTTTGGCTTGACCAAGTGGCCTTCCTAGGCCACATCATTTCCAAGGAAGGTACTATGGTAGACCCAGCCAAGATTGAAGCAGTTAGTAACTGGAGTCGACCAAAGAATGCCAGTCAGATCAGAAGTTTTCTGGGTTTGGCAGGGTACTACAGAAGGTTTGTAGAGGACTTTTCAAAGATAGCTTCTCCACTTACAGCCCTTACCAGAAAGAATAAGAAGTATGAGTGGACTGAGGACTGTGAGCAGAGCTTCCTTGAGTTGAAGAAGAGATTGACCAGCGCTCCTATCCTTACAGTACCCGAAGGTGATAAGAGCTTTGATATATACAGTGATGCATCAAAGCTAGGACTTGGAGCAGTCCTTATGCAAGAAGGCAAAGTCATAGCTTATGCTTCCAGGCAACTCAAGGACTATGAAAAGAATTACCCCACTCATGATCTGGAGTTGGCAGCAGTAGTCTTTGCTCTAAAGATATGAAGGCATTACTTGTATGGAGTGCAGTGTAAGATTTATACAGATCACCAGAGTCTGAAATATTTCTTCACTCAGAAAGACCTCAATATGAGACAGCGAAGGTGGCTTGAGTTAGTGAAAGATTATGACTGTGAGATCCTTTACCACCCTGGTAAGGCAAATAAAGTGGCAGATGCACTAAGTAGAAAGACTTGTGCCACTTTGATGTCCTTGTCATCATTATCACCACCATTACAGAAGGAAATAGTAGATTATGGAGTTGAGATCATTTATGGGCAGTTAGCTCTATTGACACTAGAGTCAACCTTGCTTGAAGATATACAGAAAGAGCAAGTTGAGGATTCTGATATCCAAAGGATTAAGCAAGAGATACAAGAAGGAGAAAGCAAAGAGTTTAGAGTATCCGACAGTGGGATACTCTATTATGGTGACCGTTTATGTGTCCCCAATAGTGAAGAGCTGAGAAAGAAGATTCTTGAAGAAGCCCATAGAACTCCCTACTCAATGCACCCTGGTTCCACTAAGATGTACCAGGACTTGAAAAGAAGATTTTGGTGGCCCGGAATGAAAAGAGACATAGCTAAGTATGTCAGCACTTGCCTGACATGTCAGAGAGTTAATGCAGAACAGCAGAGACCTGGAGGTGTCCTACAACCCATTCAGATTCCAGAGTGGAAATGGGAAGACATAGCCATGGATTTCATAGTTGGTCTACCAATGACAACTAATTGCTATGACGCTATTTGGGTAATAGTAGACAGATTGACCAAGTCTGCCCACTTCTTAGCAATCAAAGTGTCTTACTCGATTGAAAGATTAGCCCAGCTATATGTACAGGAAGTGATCCGACTACACGGAGTCCCGAAGACCATTATCTCTGATAGAGATGGTCGTTTCACTTCACACTTTTGGGAGTGCGTACAGACAGCGCTAGGCACCAAACTGAAGTTTAGCACAGCTTTCCATCCCCAGACTGATGGACAGACAGAGAGAGTGAATCAAATTCTAGAAGATATGCTCAGAGCTTGTGCATTAGATTTCAAAGGCAGTTGGTGTAAATATTTATGTTTAGCTGAGTTTGCCTACAACAACAGTTACCAAGCCACTATTGGTATGACACCCTATGAAGCTCTTTATGGTAGAAGTGTAGATCTCCCCTCTGTTGGTATGAAGGTAGTGAGAAGAAAGAAATGGGGTCTCAGACTGACCTTATAGATGATACCACAGAAGCTATAAAGAGCATCCGCCAGAGAATAGAAGCTGCTCAGAGTAGGCAGAAGAGTTATGCCGATGTACGCCGTAGACCGTTAGAGTTTGAAGTTG
The DNA here is from genome assembly GCA_024364735.1 of Boesenbergia rotunda. NCBI lineage: Eukaryota > Viridiplantae > Streptophyta > Magnoliopsida > Zingiberales > Zingiberaceae > Boesenbergia > Boesenbergia rotunda. The sequence goes on along the minus strand of JAGFNQ010002388.1, from coordinate 10,654 downwards.
GGGATACAGTTTTCCTCAAAGTAGCTCCTATGAAGGGTGTAATGAGATTCGGTAAGAAAGGCAAGCTAAGTCCTCGATACATAGGACCCTACCTAGTGACGAAAAGAGTTGGCAAAGTAGCTTATGAGTTGGAACTACCTTCAGAGATGTTAGCAATACACAATGTGTTCCATGTCTCAATGCTAAAAAGCATATCCCAGATGCCAACCAAGTGATTGAGCCACAGATGGTACAAGTTCAAGAAGGTCTCAGTTATGAAAGTCGACCTATTCAGATAATAGATCGAGCAGATAAGAAGTTGACAAACAAAGTGGTACCACTAGTAAAAGTCTTATGGCTGAATCGGAAGTATGAAGAGGCAACCTGGGAATCAGAAGATAGCATGAGGCAAAGGTATCCAGAGCTGTTCTAAGTTAGAGGACGAACTTTTTATAAGGTAGGGAGGATTGTAACACCCAATAATTTTCATGAATTATTAGGAATTTTTCTGAATTTTATAGCATTTTTCGGATTAAAATAAAAAAAAAATAAGGGGACGGGCGGGGTTTGATCCCGCGACCACAGGGCAAAGCAAGCCCTTAAGTGAGTCCGGGTAACCAATAGGCTGGGGGTATGTAGCACAAAATGGGATGAAGCCAATTAATGTTATAGGTAAGTTAGGCTTTTTCATGAAGAGGTATTTAAACTTCCGCATAAGTCACGTTAAGTCCCCGATTAGGTTTTGTGGCTGCGCGAAAACAGAGGACGAGGGAGGCTGCGAAAACAGGGAGAAAGCCATAGTTTTCTTCCTTCTCCTTCTTCTTCCTCTTGAGTAAAGAACATAGGGTTCCTCCCTTAGGGCCAAGGAGTGGAAGTTCTCGCAAGGAAGAGGAAAGGAGTCCTACGCTAGGGTTTTTACCTCTATTTAGTGAGTTTTCATCAAGAAAAGGGTAAGTAGATCACTCACCTGCAATAGAAGTAGTTTCTGTTATGTCGTTTCCGATGTAGAACCTTGATTTTATGATCTAAGTGCATGTTTTAGGTTTATGCTAATTGCGTGTCTTAAGTTTATAAAGAGAACATGTTTATTAACTTAGAACATGGTTTTGATTAAGTTTTGGTTGTGTGACCTAAGTATGATAAGACTAAATTCTTAAAAAGTCCCAAAAATGAGTTTTGGGTTAAGGGCACGCAAGGTGCTCGATGAAAGTTCCAAGTAAGAAAGGTAAAGTTTATAGTGCAAAATTTATGCAAAAAGAAAGATAGCTTGATAAGTATAAGCATATTGAGTAAGAAAGTATTTTACTTTTGTAAAGTGACATGTACCGGGCAAATGAGAGGCCCACAGAAAGTTAGAAGGAAGCTCTAATAGGGTGCGGTGGCTAGCTACCCCGAAACCTATTAGGGATGCGCACATTAGTACATTGATACCATGGTACAGTGTCAAGGCCTAAGAAAGTTGATTATTATTTTTATGTATATAAGTATATGTAAGTGTTTCAATTCTCTTAAGTGCATGTTTTTGGTAATGTATGTTGACATGGTTATGTTATAAGCATGTTAAAGAGAAAGAGCAAAGAAGTTAGTGTTCTAAAGTATGGAAATGTATCATTAGTAAGTTTCAAATGAAATCATGAGCATGTTAAGTTTGCAAGTATTTTGATGCTAGTAAATGTTTTCAAGCATGAATGAGCATGATAAGTGTATGAAAGTTCCCATGTGCAAATATTTCCAAGTGCATGTATTTTGAAGCAAGCATTCTTTGAAAAGAGCATGTTTATCATTTATCGTATGGATTTGTGAGCTAGGATTTACTTACTAAGCAATTCGCTTATTAGTTGCATTTCCTTCTATTGCAGACAAAGGTAAAGAAAAAACATAAGTTAAGGAGGCGAACGGGACTTGCATTGATGTTTAGTGGCGGTGGAACCGTGGAAGAGATCTATGGGCTAAGTCTTATAGAAACTCATGGTTGATGTTTTGGATTAGTAGGATGTGATCACCTTATTTAAACTTTATATGGAGTCAAAGTTGCGTACAAAGTTAGTAGAGATTGCATGTGTTTTGATATGCTTGTTAAATTTCGTAGAAATGCTAATTTCAAGTTATTGGATTCGTTTTGAGTTGTTAAGATGCTTATAAAATTAGTATGGAGTTTAGATTTGGAGTTGTTTCATTATATGCATTGGAAGTGTGTGAATGGTGGACCCTTGAAAGGAGTTCCCAGGTCTAAACTGCAGTTTTCAGGCGTGCCAGTCGACTGGTTCAGATACCAGTCGACTGCCCTATCGAACAGAACCTTCTGTTCGATGCACCAGTCGATGCCAAGAGGTCAGTCGACTGGTGCCGGGCACAGAAAGTTTCTGTGGCTGACACCAGTCGACTGACTATCTAGCAGTCGACTGGTACCACTAAAAGAAAGTGTTGTAGGGCAGATGGTTAGTGCTTAAGTTTTACAACGAAGAGGTCTAGGGGTCAAATCCTTGCAAAGCAAATAAAATGAAAGTTTTTTTTTAAAAAGAAAAAAATTTAGAGCAAGTTAAGGGAAGTCAGTAGTTGTAACCTAAGGCTAAGAATAAGGTAAAGTTAAGGTTAAGTAAAAGTGACGTCCGCTTTAGTGGTAGAGAAGTGGGGTCGTCACAGAGTGGTATCAGAGCAAAAGGTTTCCACCCTTCCGCCACACTGACATCAAGCATCAATCCTGCCGCCTACCAAGTAAGAAGTTCATATGTTGTAGTTTTATATGCTTTTTATTATTGACTGCTAGTATCAGTAAGTGCATGATGATAGAAAAGTATATTGGTATTATTTTATGCTAATATGTGCAAGGAGATAATGAGGTAAGTTAGTAAGAGATAATGAGTTTTTATTTTCTTTACACTATAGAGTAAGAGAATGGCAAGAGGACGTCCCAGAATTGTCCGAAATGAGGAGCAAGCTCCTAGAGAACAGGAGTCCACGTAGTCAGTACCACCGACAGATCTTCAAGGAGTAGTAGCCCACCTGCAAAGACAACTTGCTGAACAGCAGCAAGTTATTGCTACCTTGATGGCTAATCAGCAGGCCACTCCTGCTACCACGCCAGTGGCGCAAGTAGTGGCACCAGGGGTGACAGAGACTCCCCCAGTACCTCTGGCAAGAGAAGTGAGACAGGAAGCATATCTGATCCAGTGGCAGAGATTGAAGCCCAAGAATTTTTCTGGCACAAGTGAACCATGGGATGCTCAGGCATGGTTCAAAACAGTGGAGAGTATAATGGAGTTACTGGACTGGCCCGAGGTGGAGAAGATAAAGTGCACATCCTTCTGTCTTACTGGAGATGCCAGGATGTGGTGGGAAAGAGTGAAGGCTAAGAGAAATGTGAATCAGATGACCTGAGCCGACTTTGAAGCAGAGTTCTTGGAGGAGTACTTTCATATGAAGGTAACAAACAAACACTACGATGAATTCAATGAGTTCCGTCAAGAAGATCTATCTGTAGATGAAGTAGTGAAGAAGTTCAATCGACTAGCACAATAGGCATCAGCCCAGAAGTCCCAAGGAAATCTGCAGAACCAACAAAACTGGAAAGGGAATTCAGGCAAGAGGAAGCAATGGGATCAGAAGACTTCTGAGGGCAACAAAGGGGGCTCGTCAAGCAAGCAGCTCAAGTATTCTCCTTGCCCAAAGTGTGGGAAGACACATCCTGGAGTATGTCGTCAGGGCATGAGCAGATGCCATATTTGCAGAGCAGAAGGGAATATGATGAAGGTTTGCCCTAACCGGTCGAGTGTTGGCGGGTGTTATATCTGTGGAGTAGTAGGGCACCTGGCCAAGGCGTGCCCTAAAGCAAAGCCGCCTCCACCACAGCTTCTTCAGTACGGGGGTGGACCTGCTCAGCTGCACCAGATGCAGCCAGTTATGGAGGGATCTTATTACAGTCAGGCGAGGATGGAAGCCCCACCAGCCACGACCAATGCCAGGGTTTTCGCCATCACCAGGGAAGAGGTGGCAAATGCTCCTAACATGGTCACAGGTCGAATACTCATCTCATCTCATCTCAATATGCTATTGTGTTATTCGATACTGGGGCAACCCATTCTTTTGTATCCATGATTTTCTCTAAAAAGCTAGGGATCCCACCAGAAAGTTTGGGTCAGAAATTTTTAACAACCTTACCGTTAGGGGAAGTAATTGTAACGCCCCAAAATTTCCATTTTTAGTTCATAAAGTCCTTGAAAGTAGTTAGAAATGGTTTAGAAATATTCTAGATATTTTTAGGGATTTTTAGAATATTTTTATGAAATTTTCCGAGTCCGTTTAGTATTTTTGGAAAAAGAAAAAGAAAAAGAAAAAGAAAAATAATAAAAACGTTTAAGGGCAGCCGGTGGATTGAACCCGCGACCACCACGAAACAGCCCGCGCGCGCAACCAGCCGGACTAGGGGTATCAAGCACAACAAGGGATGGAGAGAAGGGTATTTACGGTATAGTTAGGTTGATCCGACCCTTAAGTATAAATAGCTAATTAAAGAGAGAAGTTTTATTTCTCTCCTCTCCAAACCCTCACGCCGACCTCCTCTCCTCTCTTGGGCGACGCCGACCAACACAAGCCTAGAGGGCCGGCCAAGACTCTTCTCCAAGAGATAATCCTATATTCGGGATCCCCGCGACGAGAGGAACGCGTAGGCGTGAAGAATTCTCCGAGATCTCAAGTTTCTTCCCGAGCTCTAGACGTCAATCTTGGTTGTAAGTCCAAGATATCAATGTAAGTACTGCTCACCTGCAGTAAGAGGCGGTTTTTCCGCGAGAATTTCCTTTAAAAGTTTTTAAAAGTGATATTTACTTCTTGTTAAGTTTTTGCATGTGATCTTAGTTCATTATATGCTTATATATTTTATTGAGTGCCCTATATGAGATTAGGGACCAAGAAAAGCTATGAGAAAAGAAAAGAGAAGATAAAGATAAGAAAAGAAAAGGCCAAGGCCTTAAGAAATCCCCAAAAGTCAAGACTTAGGGATTTTAGCACGCAAGGTGCTCCAGAAAATGCCAAGGCATTTACAGATAAGAAAGAAAAGAAAGAAAAGCTATTTTATTTTCTAAGGCCAGTACCCGGCGTCCAAGGGCGTCGTTAAAGAAATCCAGGTGTCCAATTCCAAGGTCTTGGCCCTGGTAGACCAAGGTCTGCTCTATTAGGATTGGTGGCTCGCTACCCCAACCTTTTAGGGAACGCGCATGAGATGGTACTTACGTCTTCAGTGGATCCAAGTGATTATTATTTTAAGTATATGCTTTAGCAAAGTTTCTAAAGTTTAGAAAGTTTTCAAAAGTTAAAGAATAGCTAAAGTTTCAAGTTGAGCCAAGAAAAGTAAATTGAGATTTATTATTGCTTGAGTATGCATGTTTTGAGTTATACATGTTCTTAGTTTTCTTTCAAGCATATTAGTATCTCATATGATGTTCAGTTTGATCTAGAAGCATGTTTGCATATTTCGAGTTTTTGTGAGCTAGATAGTACTTACTAAGCTTTATGCTTATAGATGCATTTCCTCTTATTGCAGATAAAGGTAAAGGCAAGCAATTCTGAAGGAAGACGACGAGGCGGTGCTGAGTAGAGTGTGTGTGGTGGCTGATTATGGAGAGATCTTTGAGACGAGACAATTTAGTTATTTAATTGCAATGTTTAAGTTTATTCAAATTTCAAGTTCTTGCTTATGGAGATTATAGAGTATTTGAGTTTTGGATAGTTTTACATGCTCAATTTCTTAGAGTAAAGATTCCATGTCATTTCATTTAGCATACATATCCTTATGATTGCATTGGATGAGTAGAAGTGTAAGTAGTTAGAGATATTGATACTTTGTTAGAGAAAAAGGTGTTTGTGCCAAGATAGTATCAATTTCCCTTTGAATCAAGTTTTTATTGCTTAAAAATGTTTAGAAAAGTTGCAATCACATTTCATAATGCATTAGCAAGGTTGTAGAACATGTATTTGGCGTTATGAATGCATAGGAGTCAAGATTGGTACAAACTCTATTGTTAAAGTTTATATAAACTTGTTTAGTTTATTTTCTTCCATAAAAGTCCTAAATTCAAGTTTATGGATTCGTTTGATTGGCTAAATTGTTTAGGAAACTGACATAGAGTATAGAAATGGTGTCGTAGTTTGATATGGCTCGAAACTGAATGAATGGTGGACTTAAGAAGCAAGAGCCGAAAACCTGTAATTCTGATTACAGGCGTACCAGTCGACTGCTACGTCACCAGTCGACTGGTACGGGCAGTTTGAGTTGGGTGAGGCTTGTTTCAATAAGTATCAACTACGAGTTTTGAGAAGGAAAGTGTGATATGGTATCATGCATGACTACTTAAGTTAGAATATAATTGTTAGAAGAATTTAAAGAAAAAAAAAGATTTCCGCATTTTACTTTTAGTCATGTATAAGAGTTGAGAAGTAGAGGAAAGTAACGATCCGTCTAAGGCAGTAAGAAGGCGGGTCGCTACAGTTGGTATCAGAGCAGTTCCCATTCTCCAGCATCACACACACATCAGCATCAACCTTGCCGTCTTCAAGTAAGAAAGCTTTAAGTTTCAGTTTTTCTATTGCTCCTTTATTTAATTGCAGTATAGAGAAATGCTTAAGTACTACTCACATGTGCATAGAACAAGGAAGCATGTTTAATCCCTTAGTATCACGGAATCATGTTTAATCCCTAGAATGGATATTAGATTTCTAAGTAAGAAGACAAGTTTATACCTAGAGATGTAGTAGTGATTTCTTGTTCCTTTATGCATTATTAGATGGCAAGAAGAGGCCGAGCTCCTAATGCTAATAACAGAACTCCAGTTCAAGATAACAGTGAGCCTGGCACAGAACAGCCAAACCTGATGGCAGTCATTGCTCAAATGCAAGCTCAGATTACAGAACAACAGAAGACCATCGCCACACTGATGGCGAATCAGCACCCAGTGCCCCCTACACCACCCACAGCAGGAGTGGGAACTCCAGTAGTGGCTGAAGTTCCACCAGTCCCACAGGAGACCCCTGCTGTGAACCGAAGACAAGAAGCATACCTCGTCCAGTGGCAGAGGCTGAAACCCGAAAGCTTCTCAGGCACGACTGAGCCCTGGGATGCCCAGGCTTGGTTCAAGACTTTAGAGAGCACGATGGAGCTTCTTGACTGGCCAGAGGTCGAGAAGGTCAAATGTGCCTCCTTCTGCCTAACTGGAGATGCTCGTATGTGGTGGGAGCGAGTCAAGAGTAAGAAGATAGTCAACCAGATGAGCTGGGCAGATTTTGAGCACGAGTTCTATGAGGAATTTTTCCACATGAAGGTTACCAACAAGCACTTCGAGGACTTCATGGAGTTCAGACAGGGTAGCCTACCAGTGGGAGAAGCAGTCGCAAAGTTCAACAGACTAGCTCGCCTCTGCCCAGAGCTAGTCAGCACAGAGAAGGAGCGAGTCAGACTGATGCTCCGCATGCTGAACCCTGAGATAGCACTCAACGTGAACAGCGGGATGCACCGACCCCAGACCAGCGAGGAGTTGGTCAGTAGTGCTCTAATCTCAGAGCACTACCTGAATAGCATCAAGGCACAGCAAGCACAGCAGAAGCCAGTCCTGATTGAGAACAAGACAATAGGAGGCCAGAAGCCTCAGCCAAATAGCCAGAACTGGAAGAACAAGAACCACAAAAGGAAGCAGTGGCCTGGCAGCCAGAAAGGAAAACCAGAGAATAAGCAAGCTAGGTATCCACCTTGTCCTAAGTGTGGGAGGAACCATCCAGGAGCATGCCTTTGGGTGTAACTGGATGCTATTCATGTGGACAAGAGGGACACAGATCCAAAGACTGCCCAAACAAGTTCAAGGTACTTCCTCAGCAGTCCGTACAGTATGGAGGCCAGCCTCAGTTACATTACATGCCTACTATACTGGAGGGACCTCAGATCAGTCAAGGAGGGTTGGAAGCAGCACCAGTTCCAACCAATGCCAGAGTCTTTTCCCTCACGAAGGAAGAAGCTGCCAGCGCCTCCACGGTCGTAACAGGTCAAATAGTTATTTTTCAGCATTTAGCTACTACACTGTTTGACACTGGGGCGACCCATTCTTTCGTATCAGTACCTTTTGCTAGTAAGTTACAGGTGCCTACAGAGAGTTGGGAGTCTAGATTCCTGACAACTCTCCCTTCAGGGGAAATCATGGAGTCCACCCAGAGGCTCCGGGCTGTGCCAATCAAGATTTCAGACCGAGAGCTATATGTCGATCTGATAGTCCTTGCGATGCAGGACTTCGACATCATACTGGGCATGGATTTCCTCAGTAAGTACAGCGCTTCAGTGGACTGCCGTAGAAGGAAGGTGGTTTTCAGCCCAGAAGGAGAACCACCATTCGATTTCAAGGAGCCCCAAGGAGGAAGACTCAGAAATTTCTCTCAGCCTTGGCAGCCCACCAGATGCTAGAGCAAGGGTGTGCTGGTTTTCTTGCACACATAGTGGAATCAGAAGCAAAGGAAGAACTCAAGCAGGAGGATGTACGGGTAGTCTGCGAATATCCAGAAGTGTTCCCAGAAGAATTACCTGGACTACCTCCCAACAGAGAAGTGGAATTCGAGATCGAGCTAGTGCCCGGTACCGGTCCGGTCTCGAAGGCCCCATATCGTATGTCTCCAGCAGAGTTGAAGGAATTACAAGAGCAACTCCAGGAGCTACTAGACAAGGGCTTCATTCGCCCGAGTCATTCACCCTGGGGAGCTCCTGTACTATTCGTCAAGAAGAAGGATGGATCTATGCGTCTGTGCATAGACTACAGAGCTCTGAACAAGGTGACCATCAAGAACAAGTACCCCCTTCCTAGAATAGATGATTTATTTGATCAACTCAAAGGGGCTACAGTGTTCTCGAAGATAGACTGCGTTCTGGGTATCATCAGCTAAGGTTAAAGAAAGTGACATCCCCAGGACGGCCTTCAGGACAAGATACGGCCACTACGAATTTGTAGTAATGCCTTTTGGAGTAACCAATGCTCCAGCAGTCTTCATGGAGCTGATGAACCACATCTTCAGGGAGTATCTCGATAAATTCGTCATTGTATTTATTGATGATATTCTCATATACTCACAGACTCCAGAGGACCATGCTACACACTTGAGGATAGTGCTGCAGATCCTTCAGCAGGAGAAGCTCTATGCAAAATTCTCAAAGTGTGAGTTTTGGCTAGATCAGGTGACCTTCCTAGGTCACATTGTATCCAAAGAAGGCATTCAAGTTGATCCAGCCAAGATAGAAGCAGTCAGCAACTGGTGTAGACCCAAGAATGCCAGTGAGATCAGAAGCTTCTTAGGCCTGGCAGGATATTACAGAAAATTTGTGGAGACTTTTCCAGGATAGCCTCTCCACTCACAGCCCTGACCAGAAAGAACAAGAAGTTTGAATGGTCAGATAAATGCGAGCACAGTTTCTAGAGCTGAAGAAAGACTGACCAGTGCTCCCATCCTGACTGTTCCAGAGAGTGACAAGGCCTTTGACATCTACAGTGATGCATCCAAGATGGGCCTTGGAGCTGTCCTCATGCAAGATGGTAAAGTAATAGCATATGCCTCCAGACAGCTCAAGGACTATGAGAAGAATTACCCTACCACGACCTTGAGCTAGCAGCTGTGGTTTTTGCACTGAAGCTTTGGAGACACTACCTGTATGGAGTGCAGTGCAGGATCTTCACAGACCATCAGAGTTTGAAGTACTTCTTCACTCAGAAGGACCTGAATATGAGGCAGCGCAGGTGGCTAGAGTTGGTCAAAGATTATGACTGTGAAATCCTCTACCACCCAGGTAAAGCTAATAAAGTGGCAGATGCACTGAGCAGAAAATCCTGTGCAGCACTGATGTCCCTTATCATCACTGTCTCTACCACTTCAGAAAGAAATAAAGGATTTTGGAGTCGAGTAATAATTGGGCAACTTTCTGCATTGACTCTAGAGTCAACCCTGCTTGGATATACAAGAAAGCAAGTCAAGACCCAGAAATCCAGAAGATCAAGCAGGGGATCCAAGAGGCAGAAAATTCAGAGTTTCGAGTATCAGATAGTGGCATCCTCTATTTTGGAGACCGCCTTTGCGTCCCCAATGATGAGGAACTAAGAAAGAATATTTTAGAAGAAGCCCACAGTACCCCGTACTCTATGCATCCTGGTTCTACCAAGATGTATCAAGATTTAAAGAAAGGATTCTGGTGGTCTGGACTCAAGCGAGACGTGGCCAGATATATCAGTACCTGCTTGACCTGCCAGAGAGTCAAAGCAGAGCACCAGAGACCAGGAGGAGTTCTACAGCCACTTCCCATTCCAGAGTGGAAGTGGGAAGAAATATCCATGGACTTTATCACAGGTCTTCCAAGAACCACCCATGGACATGATGCAATTTGGGTGATAGTGGACAGGTTGACCAAGTCTGCCCACTTCCTAGCCATCAAGTTATCGCATTCGGTAGAGCAGTTAGCACAGCTGTACGTGAAAGAAGTAATCAGGCTTCACGGAGTTCCGAAGTCGATCGTGTCTGACAGAGATGGGCGATTCACCTCCCATTTTTGGAAGTGTGTTCAGGACGCCCTAGGCACCAGACTTCAGTTCAGCACAGCTTTCCATCCCCAGACAGATGGACAAACAGAGAGAGTAAATCAGATTTTAGAAGACATGCTCAG
>JAGFNQ010002387.1:204293-231163 GCA_024364735.1 Boesenbergia rotunda | reverse complement strand
AACACAGATTTCAATTAATCTTAGATTCAACCATTATTTTTAAAAATAAATTTAAAAGCATAATTAATTATTTTTAAAATTTAATTTAACTTTTCAAAACTAATCATGATTTTTCAAAATAAAATCTTTACTTCCATTTAAAACCTGTCTCACAAAACCCAAAAGGTTAATGTGATTGATAGCTCTAGATTGGGTGAGACAGACTAGGTTGTGAAAATCAATTTAAGCTATCCTTAATTCTAATTGGATCCAAATCAACAAATTCTTTATGTGTAGGAACATAAAGATTTGGACCAATGGATGTTGGATAACGGATGCTCCAGACACATGACTGGGGACAAATTGAAATTCACCAAACTCAAGTTCAAGAACCTAGACTCAGTAGCATTTGGCAACAATGCTACACTCAAAGTCATTGGGTCAGGTAACATTGAACTCAAAGCTGATTTCGTAATTAAAAAGGTACTCTTGGTTGAGAACTTTAAGTTTAGTTACCTTCACCAACTCTGACTGCCTGATTAGAAATTTGCAAGACTCAGAAGTCATGCTTAAGAGCACTAGGAAAAATAATATTTACACTATAAACCTACCCTTAGTACCTAAATGCTTCTTAACTCAGTTAGAAGAATCAAACCTCTGGCATAGGAGATTAGGTCACACTAATCTAAGATTAATTTCAAAAATCACCCAACTTGGTCTAATTAAAGGAATACCAAAAATTAAGAACCATGAAAACTTGATTTGTGAATCATGCAACCAAGGTAAACAAACCAGGTCTAATCACAAACAAATTCAATCAGACCTAACACAAACCACATTTGAGCTCCTGCACCTTAACCTATTTGATTCACATGGAGCCAAGTCACTAAGCGGAAATCGGTACTGCTTAGTAATTATAGATGATTACTCTAGGTTTACTTGGGTTAGGTTCCTAAAGACTAAGGATGAAACCCTAAATCTGTTTATTGATTTTTGTAAGATAATTGAAAATCAAAATGATACCAAAATCAAAAGACTTAGGAGTGATCACGGGGGAGAGTTTGAGAATCAAAGGTTCGAGGAATTTTGTAGAATAAACAGATATATTCATGAATTCTCATGTCCTAGAACCCCCCAACAAAATGGGATAGTCGAACGGAAAAATAGAACCCTACAGGAAGCCGCTAGGACTATGCTCAATGAATTTAACCTAGCTAACCAATTTTGAGCAGAAGCAATTAGTACGACTTGCTATAACCAAAATAGGGTCATAATTAACAAACGACATAAAAAACTCCCTATGAATTATACTACCATAGACTTCCAAACCTATATTACCTAAGGGTCTTTGGGTGCAAAGTCCTCCTAAACACCAAGGACTACTTAGGTAAATTCCAGTCTAAGTCAACCCCAGGGGTCTTCTTAGGATATTCAACAACCAGTAGGGCCTATAGGGTTTACAATAAACAAACTAACAAAATTGAAGAAACAACAAATCTAATATTTGATGAGGAAATTAATTCAAAATCTGATAATCCAGATCTAAATCCATCAAATATTGATCATGAAAATAATGAACTAATTATTGAACCATCAATTGAACCACTAGTTGAACCTCTAAATGAACTAACTATTGAACCAACCCAAGTAGTTGAACCAAATACTGAACTGAACCGTCCAGCCGGACCTGAGGCTGAACCAAGTAATAGAAGAACTAAGAAACCTAGACTCAGTCATCCAACTGATCAAATTGTGGGTGATCCAACCTTAGGAGTCAGAACTAGGTCTTCCTATAGAAATCTTAGTCAGATTGCACTGATTTCGAAAATCGAACCTAAGACTATAGAGGAAGCCTTACCTGATCCTGATTGGATCATAGCAATGCAAGAGGAGTTAGCCCAATTTGAAAGGAACCAAGTCTGGGAACTGGTACCTAAATCTGAGGGCAAATCCATTATTGACACTAAGTGGGTGTTTAGGAATAAGCTACATAACCAAGGGAAAATAGTCAGAAATAAAGTCCGCTTAGTAGCTAAAGGGTTCAGTCAAGTCGAAGGGTTAGACTATGACGAAACCTATGTCCCAGTAGCCAGACTTGAGTCTATTAGAATGTTGCTAGCCTTTGCAGCCCATAAAGGATTTAAACTCTACCAAATGGATGTAAAGTCAGCTTTTCTACATGGGTTTATTAGAGAAGAAGTCTATGTAGGACAACCCCCCGGTTTTGAGGACTTAGAAAAGCCTGACTATGTGAACAGATTCAATAAGGTACTGTATGGACTAAAACAAGTACCTAGGGCATGGTATGAACGCCTATCAACCTACCTCATTTTTAAGGAATTTAATCAAGGACAAATTGACTCAACTCTATTTATTAAGACCTTAGAAAAGGACATCTTTATTGCCCAAATCTACGTTGACGATATAATTTTTGGATCTACCAACTCAAATTTCTTAAAAGAATTTGTAAAAATAATGGAAAACGAATTCGAAATGAGCTTAGTTGGTGAGCTCAACTTCTTTTTCAGATTACAAATTAAGCAAACTAGGGATGAAAATTATGTCCATCAATCCAAATATGCTAAGGAGTTAATAAAGAAATTTAAAATGGATAACTCCAAAAGCATAAGTACCCCTATGGCCACAAATGTAAAAATAGATAGTGATCCTGATGATAAGCCTGTAGACCTTAAACTATATCGAAGTATGCTTGGTAGTCTACTTTACCTTACAGCCAGTAGACCCGATATCCTTTTTGTTGTAGGAATGTGTGCTAGATACCAAACCTGTGCTAAGGAAACACACTTAGCAGCCCTAAAAAGAATACTTAGATACATCAAGGGCACCCTAAATATAGGGATTTGGTATCCTAGGATCTTAACTTTTGACCTGTCAGGATACTCAGATTCTGACTATGCTGGTTGCAAACTAGATAGAAAGAGTACAAGTGGAAGCTGCCAACTTTTAGAAAACAGTCTAGTGAGTTGGTGCAGCAGAAAGCAACACTGCATAGCTCTATCCACAACCGAAGCTGAGTATGTTGCTTTAGGAGAGTGTGTAGCACAACTCTTATGGATGATGCACACTCTTAAGGACTTCCAGCATGACTACACCCAAACCCAAGTCTACATTGATAATATAAGTTCAATTAATATAACTAAGAACCTAATCCAACACTCTAGAACTAAACACATAGAAGTTAAACACCACTTCGTAAGAGATCATGTAGCCAGGGGTGAGATAGTCCTTAAGCATGTAGACTCAAAATCTAACTTAGCTGATATATTCACCAAACCTTTATCTGAGTCTGAGTTCAGCTCACTAAGAAGGTAGTTAGGGTTATGCTTAGTAGAATAGGAATGCTCTACTTATGTTTCTTTTAAAAAAAAAATTGTTTCATTTCTTATTTAATTTGAAAAATCATTTTATTATTTTGTTTATTTATTTAAAATGATTTTCTTACTTAGTTTTCTCAAAACTTACCCCCTTCAAAACTAGGACTTTTTTCGCAAATGGACTTAGCCTAGGCCCTAACCCTAGAACTGCATGCACCTATAGATCTAGAAGCCAGCATCTCACAAGCACCTTAGGGTAGTTTTGATTGATAACCTAGACTGGGTTGAGATGCTTAGGTCTATGCCTTGATTCAAGATGCTTTAAGTCAGTGCATCTGCAGTAATTGGGGCGATAAATACCAATAAAACAGTAATCAGGTTAAGTGTCAAGTTTAGAAAATCTAACTTGATCAGATCACTTAACTTGACTAACCCTAGCGAAAGCTACTGTTTATAACAGTTAATAAGTAGCTAACTGGGTTAGACAGGACCCGAAAGAGATAATTCAAATTGATTTGGTCCAGTTTAAACTTAGAATTGGTTCAGTACAGCACCTTACTTTGATTACTCATTTTTCTTGCTATATTTTTTTTTGATATATGGCAAAGGGGGAGAGATTGGAAAGGAGAGAAAATGAGAGGAAAGAAGGTTTTAAAATTTAAAACCTTTTTCAAATTAAATTTTTTTTCAAAAACTTTTATCTCTTTTTTTTCAAAAAGTAAAGTTCTCTAAGTACTTAAGTTCTTTTTGAAAGTTAATTTTTTTTGTTTTCAAAAATTCTAAGTACTTACTCTAAAACCTTCTGGAATTTTTTTCCTAAAGTATTAAAACTGTTTGAAATTTTTTTAGTATTAAAAGTGCTTGAAAATTTTTTCTAAGTATTAAAACTACTTGAAATCAATTTAAAATTTTTTTCTAAAGTGCAAAAACTAAGTGTTTTGAAAATTATGTTAAGTAATTGCTCTCGAAATTATTTTAAGTACTTAACTCAAAAATTATTTTAAAAAATTATTCTAAGTACTTACTCTACATTTTTAGGTGGAAAATTTTCTAAGTGTAAATTTTAAAATTCTCCTGAAAATTTTCTAAGTGCCCAACTCAAAAGATTTTGGAAAATTTTTCTAACTTAAAAATCTCGTTTTGAAAATTTTCTAAGCATTGAAAACCTGATAAACTTTTCAACAAAGACTTAGAAACTTTTTCAAAAAACCCCACGAATGTTTGAAAAACTCAGGGGGAGATTTCTTCCAGGGGAGGAAATTAAAACTGTTAATTTACCTATTGTTTAAACTTAACTTTTTGAACCGAGTTGCCATAAATCAAAAAGGGGGAGATTGTTGGTGCAAGTAGCACCTAAGTCAAACCTGGGTTTTGATAATGGCAAAGGGTTCAAGAGTTAAGATGTTATTGTGTTCTAATTTTGTTTACTGAGTGTGTAGGAAAAAGTCCTAGGTACACTAGGCAAGAAGTCCTGGCAAAGGGCTGAGCAAAGAAGTCCTGGTCAAGGACTGGGTAAGAAGACCTGACCGGAAGTCGGGCAAAGAAGTCCTGGTCGAGGACTAGGCATGAAGTCCTGCAAGGGGCTGGGCAACGAAGACCTGACCGGAAGTTGGGCACGAAGACCTGGTCAGGTCGATCGGGCAAAAGTCCAACCGGAGGAGTCGGTCGGCAAAAGGTAAACTCTCCTGAGAGGAGTAGGTGAGGATGCGTTCCCCGTCGAGGGAACAGTAGGCGTCCGTTTGACCTAGGGTTCCATTTGGAAGATCCGAAGTCAGAACCAAGACAGCTATGGCTGTAATTATTACTTACTATGTTTTTGGGACTAACCTTAGTTGCAGGGTCGAAGGATTGATCGTCTACAAGTGAAGGTTCTTCACTGGGCCTAGCCGCCCGAATGGAGTCAGGCGCCCTAGTGGGCTCAGGCGCCTGTGAGCTCACGGGCGCCCCCATCAACTTAGGCGCCCAAGTAGGGAGGATAAGCGCTGACCGAGTCCGCGGATAAGGATTCGCAGATCAGAGGGCATGTGTCAGGCGCCCCCAACCCATCAGGCGCCCGATAGAGTACTATAAAAGGGGCTCGACCCCAAAGCTTCAAGAACACAACTTTCTAACGCTCCAAAGCTTTTCGTTCAAGCGCTCCGCTCCGATAAACTCCGATTTCGAGATTCCAGCGCCGATGACGACCCTCTGCTCCGAAGTACGATCCACATCGGGCGTCGATAACGAAAAGTGTAGCTCTTTTCATTTACTACAATATTCTTGTATTGAAATTTGTAAACCTTTTGCGCGATTATAGAATTATCCAAAGTAAACGGTCAAGGACCGTGTGCCTTGGAGTAGGAGCCGACCGCGACTCCGAACCAAGTAAAATACTTGTGTTTCTGTGTAATTGTTTTGTTTCCGCTGCATTTTCTCTTTTCTTAATCCGAAAAAGTTTCCCCCCTCTATCGTTTTTCTCGATCCAACAACATCCACTATCTACTATCCACATGGTTGAGGCCTCCTTCACCTTCACCTATACAACATGGAAAACATACTCTTTTGGTACCAAAATTTTTTATCCACAAGCATCATTTAAAAAACTCTTAGGTACTCATGCCCTCTTGATGTTTCTCTTAGTCCCTTGTCTCCTAGATGCACCAATCCTACCCATGAGTGAGACAAAGGCCTATTCCTTTGTCTTTGGCCTATATCCTAATCCGGCCTTATTATAAACGACCCTTTGACTATTAATTATCATATCTAAGTTGCTAGACCCCACTTGAAATTTTCTAAGTGCCTTTGTGAGGTCCTCTACCTTTTTCCTTGGTTCCCTATTTTCAATTTCAAAACATGAATCATGTGATGTAAGAGAACAAGCATGTAAGTCTTCCTTAAGTTTTGTAGACTCTACTCTAAGCATGACAATTTCATCTTTTAGGTCCTTAATCTTACTTCTGGCTTTAGCTAAGTCCATGCTAGTGCTGGAAATAATTTTAACTAATGTAGAGGAGGGTAAGTGGTATACCTCACTTACCGAAGCTTCTGACTCGGATGATGATGATGAGGAGTCACTTTCATCACTGCTTGAGCTTCTTTCATCATCTGATGACTCTGATGAGTCCACTGCCATGAGAGCAAAATGTGAAACTTACTCTTCTTCCTCCTCCGAGGATGATGGATCATCCCATGTCGCCTTGAGGTTGGTGGCACCCTTCTCCTTTCCCTTCGACCTCTTCTTGTCAGTTTTCTTCTTCTCCTCCTTTTCATCTCTTCTCTTTAGTTGAGGGCACTCGTTCTTCATGTCTCCTTCTTGGTGGCAGTTGTAGCAAATGATGTCCTTGGCCTTACCCTTGCCTTTGGACCCTTTCCTAGCATAAGACTTGTTAGAAAAACTTTTGAAAGCGTTACGCATTTTCCTTACCATGAAAGCCTCTTGGTTGCTATCCATAGAGGCGCTGGACTCCTCTGAGTCGGATGAGGAGGAGTAAACCACCTTCTTCTTCTCCTTCCTCTTCTTCTTCTCCTTTTTTGCAATAAAAGCTATACCTTTCTCTTTGGCCGAAACGTTAGCTTGCTCGTGCATTTCAAATTCACAAAACGGATCATCTAATTTAACTATGGACAAATCCCTTGATACTTTGTAGGCATCAACCATGGATGCCCACAAAGTTATTCTTGGGAAGGCTTGTAGGACGTACCTGACGAGATCTCGATTTTCGATCTTTTCTCCAATCACATGGAGTTCGTTGATGACCTCCTTCACCCTTCCATGCAGATGGCCGATAGTTTCGTTGCTCTTCATGGACAGGGATTGGAGTTGGGCCATGAGCATGTCCTTCTTTGCTCTTCTGGACTCGTTGGACCGTTCGTTCAGTTCCACCAGTTTGTCCCACAACTCTTTGGCGCTCTTGAATGGTCCCACCTTGTTGAGTTGCTCCTTTGAGAGCCCGTACTGAAGTGTGGTGGTGGCCTTGGAATTTGACTGCGCCCTCTTCATGATCTCCTTCTACCATGATCTCATAGGTGTTGGTACTCCTCTTTCATTGATGGGTGCATCGAATCCATCTACAATACTGATCCAGTTTTCAATGTCATTCATAAGATAGTATTGCATCCTACCTTTTCAGTACGCGAAGTCGTTCCCGTCGAAAAAGGGTGGCCGTGAAGTGTTGTATCCCTCTTGAAACGCCATTTAACTTTGCTCCGGTCGACAGTGAGTTCTTCCAAAACGAACTGGCTATGATACCAATTGATAGATCGACGACGTTGCTAGAGTGGGGGGGGGGGTGAATAGCACTTTTCGTTGAATTCTCTACAAGATTGTTAGCGTAGCGGAAACAATAATATGCAAAGGACAAGAAAGAACAAAGCTAACAATCGGAATTTACTTGGTATCCACCCAAATGGGTGACTAATCCAAGGATCCACGCACGTACTCCACCTCCACTAAGAAAAATCTCCTTCAAGTGGAGAAACCTTTACAGCGGTGTTGTCTTCCTCTTTACAGAATACAATGATTGGAGAGAGAGGAAGATGAGAAGACTTTTTGCACGAGCAGCACTTCGTTACAGTACGAAACCGTACCGGTCACATGCAAAAAGGTCCTCTTTTTATAAGAGAACAGGACAACCTCCAGGCTGTCCAGACCCGCACCAGTCAACTGCCCTTGGGGCAGTCGACTGGTCTAGCATTAATTGCTAACCAACGGCTAGTTTTGGGGTGTTACCAGTCGACTGGTCTGAGGCTGAAAACTCTCTGTGAGTTTTGGCAGTCGACTGCCCTCTGGCCAGTCGATTACCCTGCCTCTCAGCTCAGTTTTAGCCACTCTAAACCTTCTCCTTCACGTGTGCCTTCAGGTTCACTCCCTTGGCTCGCACCTTGAAATCATCTTCCTTTGGCTCTCATCCCTCGGATGTGCACACAAGCCTTCCCTTGGCTTGCCTCCATGCCACCCTTCACGTGTGCCCTTGAAGTCCACTTCCCGGCTTGCCCTTGGAGTCCTCCTCTCTCGGCTCTCGTCCCTCGGATATGTTCACCATGTGTGATTCTCTAAGTCCTGCAAACTCAATCACACATATCAAATACAACATAACACCCTAACTTTAAATATATTCACACACACACATTAAAACCATGATCTTCCAATCATTCTAGGGTCGATTGCCTCAACAGTTGTCGGGTGACATCCGACTTAAGGTCGCCTCGACCGAGAGACTAAACGCGCGTGTTCAGGATCAAGCGCAGCAACTTAGCCAGAAGGAGTCTGACTTTTTGATGGCCACTAATCGCACAACCGTCCTGGAAGATGACCTGGCCAGGCTCTATCGGAGATACGGGCCATGTCGGACAGGCTCAGGGAGGCCCTGGCCGATCAGGATAGGATGTCGGCTGAGTTGGGACGGCCGTAGTGCGCCCATGAAGTTGCTGAAGCTGAGCTTCATGCCCTTCGTGTTGCTAAAGCTTCTATCTCCGCGGAGGCTGAAGCAGACTTCAAGGCGAAGTTTTTGACGTCGAATGAATTCCATGCCATCATCGCTGACCAGGTGGTGAAGTGCTTGCAACAAGGCTTCCACAGGGCGATCGACCAGTTGAAGAGGGATCATTTTCTGCCGCCCAATGCTGACCCGAGTTTGTGAGTGACGGTCGAATCGAGGAAGGACCTCCTCCCGAGGACCCAGAGTTGTAGGATCACCCGTTTACCAGAGAGTTGGGCCTTGTTGTAACAATTTCGATTAACATGACTCTTCTGTTTTGGGCATGTTATTAGACCCGGTTCTATGTGTCGAGTGTCTTTGCAGCGAAGCCTCAGAAAATACAAAGATAGAAGTTTTTCCTAAGGTCGATCCTGGGTACGGATCTCCCACGATAACCCTGTTGGGCCCCTCTCAATCTTTTTCTTTTGGCGGAGGGTGATTCTCGAACCGTCGCCTCTGCGCCACATGCACTGCTTTTGAATGGAATCATAAAGAGTTACGGGTTCCTAGGTGCGGTGAGGGCATGTTGACCGACGCGACACTTCAGAGTTGGCATCCGTTGCTGTTCCCGTGCCACGCCTGCATTAAATGCGCAGAGAGGCAGCAGCCGCTATAAATAGGGGAGTAAGGATGTACTGTCTTCCATATTCATGCTGCCTTCTTCCCTTTTCGCGGTGAGATGCCGGTGTCTTCTCCTTCACCCCTTTTCGCAACCGGAGCCCTGGACACCGCCGGAGAGGGTAGCGGAGATGCAGTAGTGTTTCTAGCCGGGGGGGCCAGTGAAGGTGGAACTTCGTGCTACACATTCCTTGCCAGGGAGCATGGCGGAGATGATGTTCAGGGTCTCACTGACGATCCTGGCGGAAGTGGACTCCGGGATTATCCTAGGAGTCCAGAATAGACGTTATATGGCCTGCCAGGGGGTATGGCGGATATGACACAGCCTGATGGTTGCCTCCCCCTGGGCGGCCTCGTCTGCCTCAAACGTCATCCTCTTCCGAATCCTCTTTTCCCCGAGTTTTGGGGATCGGATAGTGTTTGCAAGGGATGGCGAGGCAGCGTCACTGAGAGGGGAGCTTCTTCTGTTAAGGCAATTCTTCTTTGCATTTTGCCGGTACTCGGAGAGAACTTGCAGTTGCCGCTCCCCTCTCTTCTTCCTTTTGAATGGTGTGTCGGATGCCTCTTGCTGCCTTCATGTGTTACCTCAGGCATCCTGGTCTGTCGCTGGTTACTCAGGTGAAGGGTCGAGATGTTCTTACCACGGCCGAAGATCTAAGAACTCTAACCATAACGCGTTGGCCTCCCTGCCTGTTGGCCATTGGAAGACGGTTTCGAGTCAAGGGACCCTACGGGGGATGTTACAGTATTGAAGAAAAGCCCGAGCAGCGGGGTGCTTCCCTTTGTTAGCTGTTCTGACTGTATCTTGATATTTCTTTGAGATGTTGTACTTCATGTATTTTCGTATAAATAAAACAAGATTTTTGTCACCTCATGTAGATGTACGCCTGTATTGCGTTAGTATTTTTTCCTTTTAGTCGGGTACACCATGTCATCTTTGCTTCGGTAATGTTTATGTGTCCCGGGCACTCGATAGATCGCGAGGCCTCCTATTTTTGTGTACTTGATCGTGCGTAGCAGCCCAGACCAAGCCTAAGTACCCAGGGCAGCTGCAACACCGCGAGGTATTAGGGTTTTTATCCTTGGTGGGGCGTGGCAGCCTAAACCAAGACTAAGTAACCCGGGCATGCGCAGCACCGCGAGGTATTAGGGTTTTGGGTACTTGGTCGGGTGTAGCAACCCAGACCAAGCCTAAGTACCCCGGGCATCCGCAGCACCGCGAGGTATTAGGGTTTTGGGTACTTGGTCGGGCGTAGCAACGCAGACCAAGCCTAAGTACCCCGGGCATCCGCAGGACCGTGAGGTATTAGGGTTTTTATCCTTGGTGGGGCGTGGCAGCCCAGACCAAGCCTAAATACCCCGGGCATCCGCAGCACCGTGAGGTATTAGAGTTTTGGGTACTTGGTCGAGCGTAACAACCCAGACCAAGCCTAAGTACCCCGGGCATCCGCAGCACCGCGAGGTATTAGGGTTTTTTATCCTTGGTGGGGCGTAGTAGCCCAGACCAAGCCTAAGTACCTCTGACATCCGCAGCACCGTGAGTTATTAGGGTTTTTGGTATTTGGTCGAGCGTAGTAACCCAAACCAAGCCTAAGTACCCCAGACCTCCGCAGCATCGCGAGGTATTAGGGTTTTTTATCCTTGGTGGGGCGTAGCAGCCCAGACCAAGCCTATGTACCCCGGGCATCCGCAGCACCGCGAGGTATTAGGATTTTTGGTACTTGGTCGAGCATAGCAACCCAGTCCAAGCCTAAGTACCCCGGGCATCCGCAGCACCGCGAGGTATTAAAGTTTTTGTCCTTGGTGGGGCGTAGCAGCCCAGACCAAGCCTATGTACCCCGGACATCCGCACCACCGTGAGGTATTAGGGTTTTTATCCTTGGTGGGGCGTAGTAGCTTGAAGAAGGCCTCTTCCTTTATTCCTTGAATTTGCTGCAAGGCAGCAAAAAGTCACAGAAGGATACACAAGATATAATGCAACTCTTACCGAGACCAGAAGGGTCAGAGACAGCTGCTCGACTCGGCCCTCCCGAACCTATGGACTCTCTCACTCTATGCACGACCCCCTCCTTCAGCTAGCCTTCAAGGCCCCTCAAATTCTTCCGGGAATCTGCTCTGACTTCCCCGCTGTAGCACCGCCAGGACACCAGCTGGTCTCCTTTGACTTCAACCACTCGATCACCTACGGGGAATTTTATCTTTCGGTGGTAGACAGAGACCACCGCCTAGAAAACGCTAAGCGCTGGTCGACCCAGGATGGCGTTGTAGGAGGAGGGAGGGTCCACGATCAGGAAGGGAGTCCTCCTGGTCCTTTCCAGCTTATCACTGCCCAGCGAGAGTGATAGGGTGATTTGCCTTACCAGTTGCACTCGATACCCTGTGAAGCCGAACAATGGGGTCGAGACCAGGAGCAGTTCATCCTCATCGATCTGCATCTAGTCCAAAGCCACCTTGTACAGGATGTTCACGGAACTCCCGTGTCCACAAAGATGCGCTTGACTTCGTAGTTTGCAATACGAGCTACGATCACTAAGGCGTCTTCGTGGGGAGCTTCTACTTCTTCCAGGTCGGCTGGCCCAAAAGATATTGTGGGGTTGGGCTCTTGACTCCGACTTGACCCGATAGAGTAATTTTCCAATCAATGGGTATGAGACTTCCTTGCTCGGTGGGAATCCCCTCCAGTGGGTCCCCCGGAGATGACTCCCACATGCCCCGAGGGGGGGGGGGCCACGCATTGGGGCCTTGCCCTTTTGCGGATCCCTTTCTAAAGAGGGGGATCTTCTAGGCGTGGGTCCCCGACTCCTTCCTCGCGATCATGATCGAGACCGATGTCGCGCCTCATTTTCTCCCGTCGGTTGCCGCCGAGGGGAGAAGCTTCGCCGCGGGGACTTTAGACGATAACTTGATTTATTCCACTTTCTCCGAGTTTTGGTGTCTGTCTCCTCACCAAATTTCTTCTTCAGTGTGTGACACTCCTCGGTGGAGTGTGTGGTACTGCCATGAAACCCGCAGTACTTTTCCCAGGCTATGGCTTCTCGGTGTCCACAGTCTCAACCAACCTGCATCTCCCAACCCACTGATCCTTCCTGAGATGAAGGTCCTTTCCCCGGGTTAGAGCCGGGGCTCCCTTCTTTCAGCCCGAGGAGCGACCGGAGGGAGGACTCCGGATGGTTCCTTGTGACGGACGTACTGTACCTCCTCCATATTAACACGTTTGACGGAACATCCCAGCAGATCGTCAAAACTTGGGGAGGCTTCTTTACCAAGGATCGGAAAAAGTCCCCCTCCGCAAGTCCTTGGGTGCAAGCGCTGACAAGTATCTCAGATGTGGCGCTGGGCACGTCTTGAGCCACTCTGTTGAACCGCTGGATGTACTCCTTAAGCGGATCATTTGGCTTCTGCTTGAGGGCGAATAGATTGAGGGTCGTCTTCTGATAACGATGA
This sequence comes from Boesenbergia rotunda, assembly GCA_024364735.1. Taxonomy (NCBI): domain Eukaryota; kingdom Viridiplantae; phylum Streptophyta; class Magnoliopsida; order Zingiberales; family Zingiberaceae; genus Boesenbergia; species Boesenbergia rotunda. The sequence continues at coordinate 218,331 of JAGFNQ010002387.1, read as the reverse complement.
CTGCTGGCAAAGTGGTGGAGGAAGGCGATTCTAAATTCTGCGAAGGAGTTGATGGAACCGGATGGTAGCCTTTGGAACTACCGTTGGGCTGCTCTAGATAGGGTGTTCAAGAACACCCGGCACTTTACACCGTCAGTGTATTGGTGCAAGAGTGCAGCGTTCTCGAACTTACAGACATGATCCTCCGGATCTGTTTTCCCGTCATACTCAGGGGTCCCCGACCCCCGGAATTGCTTCGGCATGGGGTCCTCAATAATCTCCAATGAGAAGGACGTAGAGGGAATTTTGTGAGAGATCTTTGGTTCCTCTCTTCTTCCTGTCCTTCCTCCTGCTTCTGAGCGCTGGAGGCTACAGAGTGGACATTCTCGATATCCCCAGGAGAGTCTCTTCAGGGACCTGGGGCTACTCCATCTCGTCGGCCCAGTGGTGTGATAGATCTCCGCGAGTGCGAGACGGAGACTCTGAGGATCTCCTCTCACGCAGGAGCCCCTTGTTGCAAGGACGCTTGATCGACTTGGTTTGCTCGAGCGCTTCTTTGACGGCGTTGGCCACCAAGCGATCTAGTTCCTCCATAGTCTTGTCCTACCATCGGTGCTCCTTCAGGTGCTTTGCTGAATTTCCCACAGACGGCGCCAAATTTGTTCCGGAAGGAATCGTCGTCGACCGCACGTCACCGAAGAGCAGCCCATGTGGATACCAAAGGGAGGAGAGGGATGTCGCGCCCTGCAAGATTAACACAAGCGTTAGGGGGACACGCCGAAGGTTGTCTGGTGGAGCTCACTCCGATGCTCAAGTTAGTGTCTCGATGAGGGAAAAGAGCAGTAAGTAGGAAAAATGTAAGAGCAACAGAGAGTGCTTAATCCCTTTACCAGAGGGGTTAGACTACCTTTTATACCTACGGCGGCGGACTGGGTGCCCCTTTTGACCAGTGCCACGTCTCTGCGATTTATGCCGTGTCCTCCTCCCCTTTTGGAGGTTACTGGATAATCTTTAAAATGGTCTAACCTATCATTATATTTCGACCCGTTGCGGCATTTAAGGATCGTGGTAATTCTGTGCCTGCGGGGATGCTTATCCATAGATCTGCTAGAGAGGGGGAGAGTCGTTATTTGATGTCGAAGGTAGCTTGGGCTCCGCTTCCCCGAGGTGGTCTCGGGTCTTCTGGCCCGGGTGATCGTGGACGTTATAGCTTCCGAGGCGGTCTCGGGACCCCATCTCCCGGGGTGATCCCGGGAGGGATCTTCTAGTTGACTCCCTAGGACTTGTCTCCCGAGGGGGACCCTAGAAGCTCCCCTTCTCGAAAGTGTCTCGAGGGCTCTGAAAAAGGGGGTCCCTACGACTTATTGCCTGTTGCCCCGAAGCTTTTTCATCCCACGTGTCTATCACGGGCTATTCAACTCTATCACTAGATGATATATATTATGATATTGTTGATGCAGTACAAAAAGCCCTCATTTGTGACAAAATTTAGAACATTTTTTTTAAAAAATAGTTGAAAAAAATTTTGTAACGAATTTTTTTCGTTGTAAATTTTTTTGACGAAAAAATAAAAATTCGTCGCAAAATTTACAATGAATAATATTTTGTCGCAAAATTTATTGTAAATTAGCGATTAATTTCACAATGAAAATTGAATTTCGTAGCAATTTTGCCATAAAAAAATTGCGACAAATTTTGCATAAAAATTATGCAAAATTTTGCCACAAAAATTATTTTTTAGCAAATATGCAATTGAAAAATTATTTTCATCGCTAAATTTACAATAAAGAAAAGTTTCGTCACAAAATCTATGACAAAAATGTTTTTTTTGGCAAAAATTGTTGCAAATGTTGCAATAAATTTATTTTTATTGCAAAATTTGTCACAAACTCTGAAAATTTGAAACACATCGAGACTCATTGCGACGGAATTTATTTTTTGCAAAATTTATCACAAACTTAACATTTTTTGTAACAAAATTTGCGACGAGCATCAACAATGCTATATGGCAAATGACTGGAGGATTTCAACGATAACAATATCGACTTATAAAAAATAAAATAGTTTACAATAATAATATAATAAAAATAACACATGATTGGAGTAGCACATTGCCATCTTAGTTGAGCTCATGAATAACAGGAAGAACATTTACTAAAGCCGTAGTCTCAGCTATCGTCGCCGCCGACGGTGGAAGGCTTGGAGAACTTCTTGGGGAGGATGAGGTTGTGGATCTTATGCGTCACACCGCCATTGGCGATGGTGACAGAACCCAGCAAGGCAGCAACTTCATTAGCTCATCGTCATTTCTCATCGCCAACTGAATGTGCTGCGACACAATGGGAGTTTCTTGTTGTCCTGCGCCGCCTTGCTTGCCAATTCCAGTACCTGAAGAACACATCAACATCATGCATTGATCGTCATGAATTGATTTGACAAGAATTCCCCTTTTGAACCCTAAGCTAAGAAAGGAGACTTAAGAAACACAAACCTGAGCCGCGAGGTACTCAACTTAATGAATCAGGTAGCAGACAAATTGAACCTGGGATGCCCGGTTCGGCCCCACGAAAGTTTCCCACTGGTCACCAGAATAAATCGGGAAGCGCTCGTGATGGCCAGTCTAGAAGCCCAACGCCCGATGGTTCGCGCCCCATTTGGAGGAAAAATTCCTGCAAAATACGCCGTAGCTGGGGATCGAACCGCGGATGCCTGAGTTAACAACTAGTGACCTTACCGCTGTACCATAGTCTCGGGGGCAAACCGCGGAGCCGTGAGGTACTCAAGCACGGCTGCAAGGTAGATCGGGCCATTGACATCAAACTTTGAATTCGTTGTAAAATTTGGCAATACAATTTGGAATTAGTTGTCAAATTTTTACAACGGACTTTATGTTCATTGCAAAATTTACAATCAATTTTGAATTCGTTTCCAAATTTTACAATGAATTTTGAATTCGTTGCAAATTTTATCAACAAATTTTGAATTTCTTGCCAAATTATTCATTGTCATATTTGACAACAAATTTTGAATTCATTGTCAAATTTTACAATAAATTTTAAATTCATTTCAAAATTTGCAACAGATTATGAATTCATTGCAAAATTTGGTAACAAATTTTATATTCGTTATCAAATTTTGTAATGAACTTTAAATTAATTACAAATTTTGAATTCCTTGTCATTGCAAAATTTGTCGCTAATTTATAATGAATTTTGCAACCATAAATTCTTTAGCAACATATTTTACGATGAAAGTTTTTTGTTATTAATTTTGCAACAGAAATTATATTTGTTGCTAATTTCATTACTAATTAGTCATGATTTATTTTTTGTTGTTATTTGTTTTTAAATTTGTGTCAAAAAAATTTCATCGCTAAAACTATATTTTTCATAGTGGTGGAAGGAATAAAGAACTTCTTCTATGACCTTAACTCACAGACAAAAATTTCATATAATCATGTGATGGACAAAAGTTACGTATAATCATGTGATGGATCCTAACTCACAGGTTGTTCTGATTCTTCATCCATTCAAGTGCAAGCATTAAGATAAAAAAAAAATCAAGAATTGAATGCTAAGATCACATCAATAGAGGAGTCGGTGCAAAATTGAATCAAGACATTAGTAGAGTGGCAAATACATGAATTCATAGATAGATTGAACTCTCTAAATTTTCAAACACCACATCATTAAGTCACAAGAGACTTAAGATCCGAATGTTCACGATAATTAGCTTCTGAGGTGTGATTGACCATCAACTTATTTTTTTAATCACTCATATATATATATATATATATATATATATTCAGAAACAAAGTAGATAAAAGAATAACACTTGAAAATTAGATATGATACTATACTATATCATTATGGTATGTATTTTTATTTCTATCTTTTTTTGTATTTTCTGATAAGTAGTTTAAACTTTAGTTTCATATATGAGTAATATTGTTTGAAAATAAAAAAATATAGTATAGTTTGAATTATGTGTTTAATTTTTTAATAGTGTTCTAGAAGAAATCTATGTCGATGGCCAGTCACCGAGGTTCAGCTCACGTGGATGCTGACAGAAGGGGAGGAACTCTGCGTACTGCGAGATTAATACGAGCGTTAGAGGAACACGCCAGAGGTTGTCTGGCGGAGCCCACTCCGACACTCAAGTCAGTGCCTAGATGGAGAGGAGAAGTATAAAGTAGAAAAATGTATGAGTAGCAGAGAATACATGACCCCCTTACCGAAGGAGTTAGACTACCTTTTATACCAGCGGCCGCTGCCTCGGCGCGTCCCATGATCTATGCCACGTCCCCCTCTTCGTCAGTTACAGGATATACTTTGAAATGGTCCACACCGCCATTAAGTGAGACCCGTTGCGAGATTCAAGGGTCGTGATGACTCCGTGCGAGTGGGGATGCTTATCCATAGATCCGAGAAAAAAGGGGGGATCATTACTTGAGGTCGAATGTTGAGTGGGCTCCGCTTCCTCGAGGTGATCTCGGGATCTTCTGGCCTGAGCGATCGTGGGCGCCCCATTTCCCCGAGGTGGTCTCGGGACCCGACTTCCCGAGGTGATCTCGGGAAGGGTTTTCTGATATGATCTTCCAGGGCATGTTCATCGCGGCAGGAGGGGGACCCTGGAGGCTCCTTTTCCCGAGAGTGTTCCGAGAGCTATAAAAGGGGAGTCGCTCAGACTCATCACATCTTGCCACGCAGTTTCTTTAGCCCACGTGCCTGCCACGGGCTATTCAAACCCATCACAAGTCCCTCTCTTCAAGTCTGATCGAAGGAAGTGTGGCTGACTGATCGGACTAGTGTGGTGGTGAAGAAGCAGTATCCCAGTGGGTCCTTGCACCCGTTACTGCTCCCTTAGTAGGTATACGTGGTCCTAGGATTGTAGAGGTTGCTCCGGGTCCCTAGGAAATCGCCTTTTCGGGTTTGTCCTTCCCAAAAGGTTTCTATGGCTTTCGGGGTACCGCAAGGACACCTGTCCATCAGTTATAAAGGCGCATGACGCTCTTTGATGGCGACAAGGTCCTTTCGCGAATGCCCTATCGCCACGTACTTCAACGACCCTCTTCACGACCTGTTACTGATGTGCGGCGCTGTAGTTGGCTCACGTCAAACGACTGTCTCTGGCACCGCCCCAATGTGGCAGTTTCTTGCTTTCCACGTGCCTCACCCCTATTGCGTTCATGCAGGCGGCTTCCTCGGTATAAGAAGGGAAGGCGAGGATGTTCGACCAACTTCTGACTTTGTGGCTGGGTGCACCTCGTCTCCCTCTTCTTCTCTAAAAACTCTTTTGAACGTAAGTAGTTTGCCTCCTCCTTGTCTTTTCCTTTAGGAGTCATGGAGGGTTACCAGACGGAGTGGTACGAGTATGCATCTTCGAGGGTGAGACCGGAGGCTCTGCAGGAGGCCATTGAGGCCTACGGCATCCCGGCTGAGATGACGGTGGTTATCCCCAAGGTAGGCCAGACGCCAGTAGAGCCTTCTGCAGGCTTTTCTACCTTCTTTTTGGGGCAGGTGGAGTCAGGGCTCCATTTCCCCATTCCTCCTTTCTTCATGAATGCAGCCTCCTATTTTGTCATCCCCCTTCATCAGATGGCTCCCAATGCCTTTGCTCAAATGAGGGGGGGCGTATATTATCTTCAAGCTCTTCGTCCTCCCCCTGACTCCCCGTCTCTTTCATTCTTTCTTCGTCCTGATCGGCTCCCGAGGGGTCTTTAGCATTTCGGCACGTCTGAGCCATATGTTCTTATGAGGGTTCTCTTCCTCACACAAAGGGTGGAAGGAGAAATTTTTCTTCATCCAACTGCCTGTGATGCCCTTCAGTCCTCTTCGTTGGATAGAGGCTCTACCGACTCTTCCCCCCCTAGGGGGTTTCTTCAGAGTCCTGCATACCAGCGCGCTAGGAACGTACTCTCCGACATGGAGTTTAGTGGCCCTGGACTGGTGCAGAGTAAGGAGTTCATGTACCGGGCGGGCCTTAGCCCCAAAGTGACCCAAATCAGCTCCAGCCTCGGTATGTTCGTCTTTTTCATCAATGTCTGCTAGTTCTAACTGATGTTTCCTCGTCTGGCTATTGCAGAGAGAAGTCATGTTCTCCCGGGTGATGGGTCGACTTATTAAGTGGGAGGAGACCAACCAGGAGGCGTTGACTCCTCCCCGACTTCTCCCGATGCACTCCCGGTGCCTGCCGAGTCCTCGGAGGGGACCGTTGAATCGTCCCGCGGGTCTGCTTCGCACGGGAGGGCAGAGGCTACTGTTGCACCCCCGCCTGTAGCGAACCAAGGGCTTTCCGACTCGTCGGTTGACCCTCAGGCGGATCCTCCTTCGGGGGGTGACTCTCCCCCAGTTGTTGTTCCTCCAGAGGGGGTCAATGGGGGGGGGGGGGGTCCTCCCCCTACTGCCCCCTTATCAGTCCACTCCGCTGGTCGGCAGAAAAGATAGATTCCGGAGGGCTCGGACCCCAAATGGAAAAGGTTGTGCTCAAGTGGCCCAAGCCCTTTCCTTTAGTCCCTGAGGAGGTTGTATCTACTTCTGAGGGTGAGGAATCTGTTCTCGTATATTCCCCCATTTTGCCGCCTGCAATTCCGGAAGCAGGTGTCCCGGCCCCCGACGCTCCCTTAAGTGACTAGGTCGAGACTCCTAAGGGTAAGAGGTATTGCACACCCAATACAGGATGACCCTTGACTGCATTCAAAAGAGACTAGATGCTGCATTAGAGGCTTCCTTGCACTCTTTCCCCCCAGTGCAATTGAAGGAGGATCCTGCCGAGGGGATCTTGTCCGAGGGAACTTCCAACTCTGAGGAGGGAGACTTCGACCCCTCTAACCTGCCTCCTAAAAAGCTCCTGCTGTCCAGCTACATCTTCCGCACATGGGTTCGTTGCCTTCTGAGGGCAGGGCCAGCATATTGAGGCCTCAAGGAGGAGAGGTCATACGAGTCTCTGCGGGGCCTTTAACCAATCTACGCAAGTCCCTTCTGAAGGTATGTGCGCCTGGTATATAGGATGTTGCCTTGTACATTCCATCATTTCTCGGTGCAATGACAGGCGGTTGAAGATTGCCTGATGGCTGGTCGTGGCTTATACGCCTGGCTTCAGATCGAAGCCTTGACCCGCCGGGCCCTGAGAGCAGAGGTCGCAGTTGACTACGAGCACTGGGCGGGACTTATGCAAGCGGGGGTCAGCCGAGCCCTACGGGCAAAGGTGGAGCATCAGCTGAATGCCATGATGGCCAAGGAGTCCGCCATACGCAGTTCCCAGCATCGGAAAAGTGGAGCATCAGCTGAATGCCATGATGGCCAAGGAGTCCGCCATACGCAGTTCCCAGCATCGGAAACGGTTGGCTTCCGAGCGGGCAGTGGCCATTACCAATGACCTGCTCTAGGTGACGCGGGAGCGGGATCAACTTCAAATGAGAGAGAGAAAGTTGTCGGGCGATATCCGACTCATGGAGGCTTCGGTCGAGAGGTTGAACGTGCGCGTTCAGGACCAAGCGGAGTAGCTCGGCTAGAAGGATTCTGACCTCATGATGGCGACTGATCGCTTATCCATCTTCGAGGATGACCTAGCTCAGGCTCGATCGGAGGTACGAGCCACTTCAGACAGGCTCAGGGAGGCCTTGGCAGAGCAAGATAGAATGTCTGCCGAGATGGAGCAGCTGAAGTGCGCCAAGGAGGCTGCTGAAGCCAAGCTGCGCTACCTTCGGGAAGCTAAGACTTCTGGCACTAGAGATGCTGAGGCAGCCTTCAAAGCTAAGTTCCTGGAATCAGATGAATTTGGTGCTATCATCGCTGACCAGGTAATGAAGTGCTTGAAGCAAGGCTTTCACAGGACCATTGACCAGTTGAAGAAGTCTCAATTTCTGCCTCCCGATGCGGACCCAAGTTAATGAGTGTCAACCGAGTTTGGAGGGAACCCCCTCCCGAGGACCGAGAGTTGTAGGATTATGTGGTCACCAGGGGGCTTGACCTTGCTGTGCCCATTTTGATTAAAATGATAACATTTCTGTACCTTACTACCTCGTGCATGCTTTTGCGTTCTTTTGTCTTCACATCAAGGGCTCAGAGAGTAGCGAGAACGGGGCGTTCCGGGTTTAATCCTGGGTACGGATCTCCCAAGATAACCCCGCAAGGCCAAGTACCAAGCCTGCATTTATTCTCTTGTGGGGCCCCCGTCGACCCTTCTCTTTTGGAGAGTGTTGGTGGCTTTCGAACCGTCGCCTCCGCATCCCACGCAATCTCTTGAATTGACCCATAAAGAGTCACGGGTTCCCAGGTGCGGCGGAGGCATACCAACTGACGCGACACTTCAGGGTTGGCACCCATTACTGTTCCCGCGCCATGCCTGCATTAAATGCGAAGAGAAGCGGTGGTCACTATAAAGAGGGGGAAAAGGGTGAACCATCCTTCCCCATTTCTTTCGTTTTTCTCCTCGTAGACTCCTTGCGGCGAGATGCTCGTGCCTTTTCCTCCACCCCAATTTACGGCAGGAGTTGTCGACACCACCAAGGAGGATAGCAGAGACGTAGTGGTATTTCTTGCCGAAGGACCTAGCGGAGGTGGAACCACCTGCCTCATCCTGTTTGTCAGGAAGCATAGCGGAGATGATGTTCAGGGTCTCGCTGAAGATCCTGGCGGAGGTGGGACTTCGGGGTTAGCTGAGGAGTCCAGAAGAGACATCATGTGCTCCGTCGGGGAGCATAGCGGAGATGACATTTCATGATGGTTCATCTTCTACCCTTCCCCAAGCGGTTCATTCCCTGTCCGCCTCAAACGTCATCCCCTTCCAAACTACCCATTTCCCCGAGTTTTGGGCATCTGATGGCGTTTGCCGGGATGGTACAGTACCATCACCCGGAGGGGAGTTGTACCTGCTGTCCCCCCCCCTCCTCTTCCTTTTTAATGATATAGTCATCCTTGTTGTTGGATGCATCTTTGCGGGAAGAGGTAGTCGGGATCTTAAGACGTAATTCTTACACACATGTGTTACCTCAGGCGTCCTCATCTGTTAATGGTTATGCGGATGAAGGACCGAGGGGTCTTCAATACGGCCGAAGATTCAAGGATTTCAATCATAGTGCGCGTGGATCCCTGCTCACAAGCTATTGGAAGACGGTTTCGAGCCAAGCGGCTCTGCAGGAATGATGCAGTGGCGAAGAAAAGTCCGAGTAGAGGAGTGGTTCCTTTTACCGGATCTTCTGATTGTATCTTGGTATTTCTTTGAGATGTTGGCATCAATGTATTTCTCATATAAATGAAGGAAAATATTTGTTACCTTTGGTGTGTGCATGCCTGTATGAATGTTTTGATGTCTCGCTTGCTCCCTCTTATCTCGTAGATTGTGTTAACCTCTTTTCTATAGTGCCTAAGTATTTCGCGCACTTTAAACACTGCGAGTCATCAGGGTCTCGACCTCTTGGTCGGGAGCCCGTAGCACCCCGATCAAGCCTAAGTACCTCGGGCATCCGCAGCACCGCGAGGTACTAGGGTTTTGGTTAATTGGTCGAGCGTCCGCAACACCCGGACCAAGCCTAAGTACCTCGGGCCTCCGCAACACTACGAGGTATTAGGATTTTTATTCTTGGTTGGGAGTCCGTAGCACCCAGACCAAGCCTAAGTACCCCGGGCATCCGCAGCACTGCGAGGTATTAGGGTTTTGGATACTTGGTCGGGCGTCCGCAGCACCCGAACCAAGCCTAAGTACCTCGGGGTCCGCATCACCATGAGGCATTAGGGTTTTTATTCTTGGTTGGGAGTCCGTAGCACTCAGACTAAGCCTAAGTACCCCGGGCATCCGCAGCATCGCGAGGTATTAGGGTTTTGGTTACTTGGTCGGACGTCTGCAGCACCCGGACCAAGCCTAAGTACCTTGGGCATCCGCATCACCACGAGGCATTAGGGTTTTTATTCTTGGTTGGGAGTCCGTAGTACCCAGACCAAGCCTAAGTACCCCGGGCATCCGCAGCACCGCAAGGTATTAGGGTTTTTATTCTTGATTGGGAGTCCGTAGCACCCAGACCAAGCCTAAGTACCCCGGGCATCCGCACCACCGCGAGGTATTAGGGTTTTGGTTACTTGGTCGGGCGTCCGCAGCACCCGAACCAAGCCTAAGTGTTGATGCAGTCTGACCCTGATTGTTGTTTTGGTGTTTGACACCGATTTAAGTTTGATTCAAGTTTGGTTGAATTCGGATTAAGTCCAGGTGGATCGGGAGATCGCACGCTGGCATGTGAAAAGTCCTAACTTGGAGGGTTAGGTGTGGAGAAATCCCGGTGAGTGAAGCCGGGTCCTGGTGAGTGAAGCCAGGTTGATTGGAAATCCCGGTGAGTGAAGCCGGGTCCTGGTGAGTGAAGCCAGGTGTTGGAAATCCCGGTGAGTGAAGCCGGGTCCTGGTGAGTGAAGCCAGGTGGAGGAAATCCCGGTGAGTGAAGCCGGGTCCTGGTGAGTGAAGCCGGGTTAGAAGAAATCCTGGTGAGTGAAGCCAGGTCCTAGCTTGGAGGGCTAGGTGTGGAAAAATCCTAACTTGGAAGGTTGGGTGAAAAGTCCTAGCTTGGAGGGCTAGGTGAAAAGTCCTAACTTGGAGGGTTAGGTGAAAAGTCCCAACTGGAGGGTTAGGTGAAAAATCCTGGTGAGTGAAGCCAGGTCCTAGTGAGTGAAGCTAGGTTGGATGAAATCCTGACTTGGAGGGTCAGGTCCCTAGCTTGGAGGGCTAGGGTGGATGAAATCCTAGCTTGGAGGGCTAGGTTGAGTCCCTGGATCGGTCTGGTGACCGATCAGGGAGTTTGGCACGCTGCTCCTTCGTGGATCGGTCTGGTGACCGATCCAGCGATGTTTGATCGGTCTGGTGACCGATCAGGGAGTGTGTGTTTCACTCACTGCACAGCTCCTGATCGGTCTGGTGACCGATCAGGGAGCGAACAGTGAGTTGAGTTCCCTTGCTAATCAGGTCTAGAACGGTCCGGTGACCGATCAGAGACTTATGATTTGATTAAAGAATCACTGTTCACTCAAGCCTGATTGGTCTGGTGACCGATCAGGCTGGAGCCTGATTGGTCTGGTGACCGATCAGGCAGGAGCCTGATTGGTCTGGGGACCAATCAGGAGTGTGCAGAAGCTGCTGGATCGGTCTGGTGACCGATCAGGCTCCTCCCTGATCGGTCTGGGGACCGATCAGGAGCAGAACTTTAATTCAAATATGCTGTCAGAAGTCTGTTTTCACTGCCGATTCTCTGCTACTTGCTGATTTCTCTTTGATATGCATTGCTAAGCCTCTGTTGGAGTGTGCAGGTGATAGCAGGTGATTCAAACACTCAAGGAGGGTCAATGAGAGGCTTTCCTTGGAGCAGGTTTGGATCTATTGTGTTTTCAGGTCTCAACGGCGTCTGGCGCAACTGGCAACTGACGAAGGCGCGGCTGGCAACTGACGGAGGCTCAGCTGGAGGAGTGTCCAGTGGACTGAGTGCTCAGAGAGGTCAGTTGGTCAGAGTGTGAGTCAGTGGTGCTGATGGAGCTGGCGACGTTGAGCAGGAGCTTAAGAGACGAAGCAGGATGCAGAGGAGCGAGGCGAACAAGACAGAAAACTTGGGAAGTTGTTGCTGGGCTGTGTTCGTGCTCACTGTTGCTTTGTTCTTGAGCGATCTTATTGCATTCCTGTGAGAGCTTTGTGAGCTTCCCTTCTCGAGTGTCTCGTGTGCTTAATCTTGTATTCATCTACTGAGACAGCTTGTGGAGAGGTTACTCCACCGAGAAGGAGGCGCTTGATATCCGGTGTTCACCGGGGCTTGATCTGCCGACGATCAAGGGATCGCCCACCTTACGGGCACGCCAAGGAGTAGGGGTAAGTTATCCCCGAACCTTGTAAACCCTCCTTGTTAGCGATCTTGCTAGTTGTGTGTGCTTTGCTCTCATTTGTTTTTCTGCATACTCTGTTTTCCATTCTTTCCGCTGTGCTACTGATATTTGAGTTGCAGAAATCTTGATAAGTTTTCAAGGGGCAAGCGATTGTCTATATTCACCCCCCCCCCTCTATAGCCATCTCGTTCCCAACAAGTGGTATCAGAGCAAGGGGCTCTACTTCAACGGCTTAACATCCAAGAGCTTACAACAAGATGGCTATGGGAAGAGAAGGCTACAGCACTAACCGACCTCCATTCTTTGACGGCACAGATTTTCCATATTGGAGGTCAAGGATGGAGTTCTATCTCAAGACCAACATCAGTGTGTGGTTTCCCGTGAAGGAGGGCTTCATCCTTCCAAGAGATGGTGAAGGAAAAGAGCTAGACTTCTCCATGTGGTCAGCTGAGCAAATCAAAAGGGGAGAAGCGGATGCTAAGGCTGTGGTCACGTTGCAATGTGGGATGACCAAGGACCAACTTATCAAAGTTGATCCCTTTACAAGTGCAAAGGACCTATGGAACAAAATCTTTGAGCTCCATGAGGGAACTCAAGACACCCGGAGAGCCAAGAAGGATTTGCTTCACAGCCAACTCCAAAACCTCACCATGGGAGAAAATGAAAAGGTAAGTGAACTCCATGGACGGGTTAAAGAAGTGTTGAATGGTCTTCACTCCATTAATGAGAAGGTAGAGAACCGAGATCTAATAAGGTATGTTCTCAAAGCTTTTCCTAGGAATGTCTTGTGGTCATCCATGGTGGATGCTTACAAGGTGTCCAAGGATTTATCTTTTGTTAAGTTAGAAGATCTATTTTGTGAAATGGAACTACATGAGATCTCTAACAAAAGTTCAAAGAGAAAGGTATTGCTTTAGTGGCAGGTGACAACAAGAAGAAGAAGGGGAAGAAGAAGGAGAAGGAAGCCTCTTCATCTTCATCCTCATCCGAGTTCGAGGAGGAGGGCAGCTGGTCTTCTTCCTCCGAGATGGCCAACTTTGTTAGAAGAATGATGAGGAAGAGCCGGCGCCTCAAGGGTAAAGGTAACCCGAGTGAAGTTAAATTTGATAAGTCTAATATTACATGTTATGAGTGTAGCAAGAAAGGACATTACAAGGATAAATGTCCAAAGTTAAAGAACAAGAAGGATAAATCAAAGAAGAAAAGGAAGGCCTTGAGGGCCACATGGGATGACTCCTCTTCTAGTTCATCCGAAGAAGAGGAGGAGAAGTACACTCATCACCGTGCCCTCATGGCACTAGAGGACTCGAGAGAAGAAAGTGATAACGAGTCAAGCTCCTCAACCGCGCCTTCATCATCTTCGGATGATGAAGAGGTAATCTCTTCGGAATTAGATAAGTGTTATCGGACAATAGCGTGTTTAGCTAAATTGTTAAAGAAATCAAAGAACAAAGTTAAATCTTTAAAATTAGAAATTGAAGAATTAAAATCCTCTAAGGATGAGGATATTAATGACTTGCATGTTCAAAATCTTGAGGATGAAAATAAGGGTTTGAAGGGTGAAATTGAAAATCTCAAGAATATTCTTGGGAAATTTTCAACAAGTTCAAAAACCCTAGATATGATCTTGAACTCACAAAAAGCGGTTTACAACAAGGTTGGCTTAGGTTACCAACCAAAAGAATCAAATTTCATGTCATTAATGTCAAGAACCCAATTTAGATCATCAAATGATTCTAGGGTTCAAAAGGTGAGGAAGAGAATGACTAAGGCATGGGTGCCAAAGTCTTTCATTGTAGATGCATTAGGTCCCAAAATTTGGGTACCTAAAACCTCCATATTTAGAATTGTATAGCTTTGATTGAGGGGGAGCATCTATCAACATAGGTTGTTGATAAGTGGTGCTCCAAACCCAAGGCTAATGTTACACTAGTTTCAAAATAAGTCAACAAGCCTTGGAAATTATTTTTATATATTGCATGAAGGGTTTAGATTCACACATAATTTGCTCTTGCCATGAATGGCTCAGAATAATTGGTTTTACTTGTTGCAATTTGTGTTTTCATGCAAGTTATGGTTTATGAAATGTCTTATCTCAAGCCCAAGTATGTCATGAGTATCTTGTATGTGTTATAACACATGAATGCATGTTTAAGGACAAGATGAACATATAGTTTGGGCTGATCATTATAAAAATCTCACAAGGC
>JAGFNQ010002387.1:0-203335 GCA_024364735.1 Boesenbergia rotunda | reverse complement strand
CAATACTTCACAATTGCACATTTAGAGATAATCACTAGTTGTGATCGCATCACAAATTCTCTTATGCTATGAATTGTATGGCGGACATTCAGTAGATGAGTTTAAGATCTCAATCAAATATACAAACATGTATACTCAAATAGTGAATTATCATTTATTAAAATAAATGTTTACAATCATAAGGCGATTGCCTTAGGACACTTCTCTCATATCACTAACACACCTGACGCACCGGCCACGGACGGCTAAGCCTCGCAAATTACGGCCAAAAGTATGTTGATGCAGTCTGGCCCAGTTGTTGTTTTGGTGTTTGACAATGATTTAAGCTTGGTTGAATGAATGTGGATTAAGTCCTGGTCAGGGACTGGGCATGAAATCCCGGTGAGTGAAGCCGGGTCCTGGTGAGTGAAGCCAGGTAATGAAAATCCCGGTGAGTGAAGCCGGGTCCTGGTGAGTGAAGCCAGGTGTTGGAAATCCCGGTGAGTGAAGCCGGGTCCTGGTGAGTGAAGCCAGGTGATTGGAAATCCCGGTGAGTGAAGCCGGGTCCTGGTGAGTGAAGCCAGGTTAGAAGAAATCCTGGTGAGTGAAGCCAGGTCCTAGCTTGGAGGGCTAGGTGTGGAAAAGTCCTAACTTGGAAGGTTGGGTGAAAAGTCCTAGCTTGGAGGGCTAGGTGAAAAGTCCTAACTTGGAGGGTTAGGTGAAAAGTCTCAACTGGAGGGTTAGGTGAAAAACCCTGGTGAGTGAAGCCAGGTCCTAGTGAGTGAAGCTAGGTTGGATGAAATCCTGACTTGGAGGGTCAGGTCCCTAGCTTGGAGGGCTAGGGCGGATGAAATCCTAGCTTGGAGGGCTAGGTTGAGTCCTTGGATCGGTCTGGTGACCGATCAGGGAGTTTGGCACGCTGCTCCTTCGTGGATCGGTCTGGTGACCGATCCAGCGATGTCTGATCGGTCTGGTGAACGATCAGGGAGTGTGTGTTTCACTCACTGCACAGCTCCTGATCGGTCTGGTGACCGATCAGGGAGTAAACGGTGAGTTGAGTTCCCTTGCTAATCAGGTCCAGAACGGTCCGGTGACCGATCAGAGACTTAGAATTTGATTAAAGAATCACTGTTCACTAAAGCCTGATTGGTTTGGTGACCGATCAGGATGGAGCCTGATTGGTCTGGTGACCGATCAGGCAGGAGCCTGATTGGTCTGGGGACCGATCAGGCGCAGCTAGGATTTGATTAAAGTTCAGCCTGATTGGTCTGGTGACCGATCAGGCAGGAGCCTGATTGGTCTGGTGACCGATCAGGAGTATGCAGAAGACTGTGGATCGGTCTGGTGACCGATCAGGGTCCTTCCTGATCGGTCTGGTGACTGATCAGGAGCAGAACTTTAATTCAAATATGCTGTCAGAAGTCTATTTTCACTGCCGATTCTCTGCTACTTGCTGATTTCTTTTTGATATGCATTGCTAAACCTCTGTTGGAGTGTGCAGGTGATAGCAGGTGATTCAAACATTCAAGGAGGGTCAATGGGAGGCTTTCCTTGGAGCAGGTTTGGATCTATTGTGTGTTTCAGGTCTCAACGGCGTCTGGCCCAACTAGCAACTGACGAAGGCGCGGCTGGCAACTGACGGAGGCTTAGCTGGAGGAGTGTCCAGTGGACTGAGTGCTCAGAGATGTCAGTGGGTCAGGGTGTGAGTCAGTGGTGCTGATGGAGCTGGCAACGTTGAGCGGGAGCTTAAGTGGCGAAGCTGGAAGCAGAGGCGAAGAAGACAGAAAACTGGGGGAAGTTTTGCTGGGCTGTGTTCGTGCTCTGTTGCTTTGTGCTTGAGCTTTCTTGTACATCTTTGTGAGCTTGTCTTCTCGAGTGTCTCGTGAGCTTAAGATTGTATCCATCTACTGAGACAGCTTGTGGAGAGGTTACTCCACCAAGAAGGAGGCGCTTGATATCCGGTGTTCACCGGGGCTTGATCTGCCGACGATCAAGGAATTGCCCACCTCACGGGCACGCCAAGGAGTAGGGGCAAGTTATCCCCGAACCTTGTATATCGAGGTGTTAGCGTCGGTTTGCTTCCCTTTGTGTTTTGCTGTCTGTTCTTTGTTGCTTCTGTGTTTTTGTTTCCGCTGCTACTAATCTGATCACGTAGAAGTATCAAAGAGCAAGAAATTGTGATCGACTAGATTCACCCCCCCTCTCTAGCCATCTCGTTCCCAACAAGTGGTATCAGAGCGAGGTGCTCTGTCAACGGCTTAACATCCGAGAGCTTACAGCAAGATGGCTGGAAGAGAAGGAATGAGCACAAACCGACCTCCATTCTTCGACGGCACTGATTTTTCATATTGGAAGTCAAGGATGGAGTTTTATTTGAAGACAAACATGAGCATATGGTTCTCGGTCAAAGAAGGTTTCATCCCTCCAAGAGATGTTGAGGGAAAAGATCTTGATTTCTCAAGTTGGTCGGCTGAGCAAATAAGAAAGAGTGAAGCAAATGCCAAAGGGGTGGTCACTTTGCAATGCGGGTTGACCAAGGAGGAATTGATCAAGGTGGGTCCTTTTACAAGTGCTAAAGATCTTTGGAACAAAATCATTGAGCTCCATGAAGGAACTCAAGACACCCGGACTGCCAAGAAGGACCTCCTTCACAGCCAACTCCAAAACCTCACCATGGGAGAAAATGAAAAAGTAAGTGAACTCCATAGACGTTTTAAAGAAGTGTTGAATGGTCTCCACTCCATAAATGAAAAGGTAGAAAATAGAGACCTAGTGAGGTATGTACTCAAAGCCTTCCCTAGGAATGCCTTGTGGTCATCCATGGTGGATGCCTACAAGGTTTCCAAGGATCTTTCCTTTGTTAAGTTAGAAGATCTATTTTGTGAAATGGAACTACATGAGATCTCTAACAAAAGTTCAAAAGAGAAAGATATTGCTTTAGTGGCAGGTGACAACAAGAAGAAGAAGGGGAAGAAGAAGGAGAAGGAAGCCTCTTCATCTTCATCCTCATCCGAGTCCGAGTTCGAGGAGGAGGGCAGCTGGTCTTCTTCCTCCGAGATGACCAACTTTGTTAGAAGAATGATGAGAAAGAGCCGGCGCCTCAAGGGTAAAGGTAACCCGAGTAAAGTTAAATTTGATAAGTCTAATATTACATGTTATGAGTGTAACAAGAAAGGACATTACAAGGATGAATGTCCAAAGTTAAAGAACAAGAAGGATAAATCAAAGAAGAAAAGGAAGGCCTTGAGGGCCACATGGGATGACTCCTCTTCTAGTTCATCCGAAGAAGAGGAGGAGAAGTACACTCATCACCGTGCCCTCATGGCACTAGAGGACTCGAGAGAAGAAAGTGATAACGAGTCAAGCTCCTCAACCGCGCCTTCATTATCTTCGGATGATGAAGAGGTAATCTCTCCGGAATTAGATAAGTGTTATCGGACAATAGCATGTTTAGCTAAATTGTTAAAGAAATCAAAGAACAAAGTTAAATCTTTAAAATTAGAAATAGAAGAATTAAAATCCTCTAAGGATGAGGATATTAATGACTTGCATGTTCAAAATCTTGAGGATGAAAATAAGGGTTTGAAGGGTGAAATTGAAAATCTCAAGAATATTCTTGGGAAATTTTCAACAAGTTCAAAAACCCTAGATATGATCTTGAACTCACAAAAAGCGGTTTACCACAAGGTTGACTTAGGTTACCAACCAAAAGAATCAAGTTTCATGTCATTAATGTCAAGAACCCAATTTAGATCATCAAATGATTCTAGGGTTCAAAAGGTGAGGAAGAGAATGACTAAGGCATGGGTGCCAAAGTCTTTCATTGTAGATGCATTAGGTCCCAAAATTTGGGTACCTAAAACCTCCATATTTAGAATTGTATAGCTTTGATTGAGGGGGAGCATCTATCAACATAGGTTGTTGATAAGTGGTGCTCCAAACCCAAGGCTAAGGTTACACTAGTTTCAAAATAAGTCAATAAGCCTTGGAAATTATTTTTATATATTGCATGAAGGATTTAGATTCACACATAATTTGCTCTTGCCATGAATTGCTTAAAAGAATTGGTTTTATTGTTGCAATTTGTGTTTTCATGCAAATTATAGTTTATGAAATGTCTTATCTCAAGCCCAAAGTATGCCATGAGTATCTTGTATGTGTTATAACACATGAATGCATATTTAAGAACAAGATGAACATATAGTTTGGGCTGATCATTATAAAAATCTCACAAGGCATCACCATGAGTTTTAAAATTCACTGTTTAACCTTCTATGACCTAGTGATTCCCTTGTATCAAACTAAGGTTTCTTGATATGATCATGCTTTGATACAAACATATTGTGATACTCAATTTCATACTTAGAGAACACCATCATGTTTTGACTCAAATAGTGTTGTAGAACATGGATGCATGCTAAAGAACAAGTATGGACACATTGAAAATCTCACAATACATCATTAGACAAGAACATGAACTTAAGGTCTAGGTTCAGTGTTTTCTTGAAATGAATCAAAAGAATTGGCATGTATTCAAGGTCTTCACACTTAGTGTTGCTTATGATGGTAAATGAACTTGAAAAAATTGGGAATTTGATCATGCCTTGATACTGGTATTATATAGGCATGTTTTGAAATTTAATCATATGTTGATCACTTTCAAACTTATCATATTTTCTGGAATCATGCTTTGAACTTTGTATTTACAAGTTTTACTCTCAAGATATATTGGAGATGTTGCATGATTTGATAATATACATGATAGTTAAAGAGATGCAAATCATGTTGTTTCCTTTGGGTAGAGAAACATGAATGTTGTTTAATGGAACTCTGTTAGGAGTTAAATTTGAATCTAATTGGGGTTTAGGAGTGGTTAAGGGGTGAAACAAATCCATTTCTGAAATATAACAGTTTCAGAAACCATTCTGTATCATCCCTGATCGGTCCACCGACCGATCAGGGGTGCTTCTGATCAGTCTGGTGACCGATCAGACCAACTCTGACCAAGGAACTCCCAGATCGTTCCAAATTGATCCAAAACCTCCTCAAACCAACTCCTTTTCATCAAATTGTATCAGTGTAATGATCATACCACCAACAAAACTGATACACACAAATCCGATACAAACCAAGTCCAATTGAAACATATTTGATCACCCATTGGTACAAACCTAGTACTAAGGGAGCACAAATTTGTTCAAGTAATACAAACCTAACACTTAATAGTGATTTGATACAAACCTATGTTGGAATGTTCAAATTCATAATAAAGGGTTTGTTGAGTCATGACTCTTGTTCTTAATGTTGTGTTTCAGAAATTTTTCTGAAATATCAAATATCAATAGAGTCTACTCCCCGGTTATGGAATGCAAATTGTTAATGCAGTCTGATCAGGAACGTATCAGAATTTCCGAAATTTTTCTGAAATCTGATCGCTCCCCAGACTAATCAAATATCCTTCTGTATCACGTAATCAACAGACCTGGTTGGTCACGGAGACCAATCAGGACTATGTTTCAGATACAGTTGCATTCCTTACTTGTCCTATGAAGCATATACATATTTGACCATGATATACTTCTGTATATGTCTTCACATGGAAGTCCAAGTGTTAATGCAGTCCGATCTTGAACGAATCAGAATTACAGAAATTTTTCTGAAAATTGATCGTTCAAAGATAAATCAGAAATTTTTCTGTATCAATCATAAGTCTGATGAAACTGCATTATTACTTGTCATATGAAACATATACATGTTTGACCATGATATATTTCTGTATATGTTTACATGTGCAATTCACACTTATTTCCATATGATGCATATACATTGTTGCCATGATACATTTATGGTATATGCCTCTCATATGCAATTCCAAAATCATCCTTTGACTTACTTGTCATATGAAACATATACATGTTTGACTATAATATTATTCTGTATATGTTTTCATGTGCAATTCAAAACTTAACTTTGATTATTTTGGGTTTGGGGAGAGACCCATGTTTGAGGGGGAGGTATGTTCAAACTTAATAACCATACCCTTTTCGATGTTTGACAAAGGGGGAGAAAATGGCTGATTAAGTTTATGGTTATTATAGGGGGAGGATCATGATTCCCTTATGAGAATTGAACGAACTTCAATTGATTGATACCTAAACTTAAATCGGGTTGTCAAACAACAAAAAGGGGGAAATTGTTGATGCAGTCTGGCCCAGTTGTTGTTTTGGTGTTTGACAATGATTTAAGTTTGGTTGAATGAATGTGGATTAAGTCCTGGTCGGGGACTGGGCATGAAATCCCGGTGAGTGAAGCCGGGTCCTGGTGAGTGAAGCCAGGTAATGGAAATCCCGGTGAGTGAAGCCGGGTCCTGGTGAGTGAAGCCAGGTAATGGAAATCCCGGTGAGTGAAGCCGGGTCCTGGTGAGTGAAGCCAGGTGATGGAAATCCCGGTGAGTGAAGCCGGGTCCTGGTGAGTGAAGCCAGGTGATTGGAAATCCCGGTGAGTGAAGCCGAGTCCTGGTGAGTGAAGCCAGGTGTTGGAAATCCCGGTGAGTGAAGCCGGGTCCTGGTGAGTGAAGCCAGGTGTTGGAAATCCCGGTGAGTGAAGCCGGGTCCTGGTGAGTGAAGCCAGGTTAGAAGAAATCCTGGTGAGTGAAGCCAGGTCCTAGCTTGGAGGGCTAGGTGTGGAAAAGTCCTAACTTGGAAGGTTGGGTGAAAAGTCCTAGCTTGGAGGGCTAGGTGAAAAGTCCTAACTTGGAGGGTTAGGTGAAAAGTCCCAATTGGAGGGTTAGGTGAAAAACCCTAGTGAGTGAAGCCATGTCCTAGTGAGTGAAGCTAGGTTGGATGAAATCCTGACTTGGAGGGTCAGGTCCCTAGCTTGGAGGGCTAGGGCGGATGAAATCCTAGCTTGGAGGGCTAGGTTGAGTCCCTGGATCGGTCTGGTGACCGATCAGGGAGTTTGGCACGCTGCTCCTTCGTGGATCGGTCTGGTGACCGATCCAGCGATGTCTGATCGGTCTGGTGAACGATCAGGGAGTGTGTGTTTCACTCACTGCACAGCTCCTGATCGGTCTGGTGACCGATCAGGGAGCAAACGGTGAGTTGAGTTCCCTTGCTAATCAGGTCCAGAACGGTCCGGTGACCGATCAGAGACTTAGAATTTGATTAAAGAATCACTGTTCACTAAAGCCTGATTGGTCTGGTGACCGACCAGGATGGAGCCTGATTGGTCTGGTGACCGATCAGGCAGGAGCCTGATTGGTCTGGGGACCGATCAGGCGCAGCTAGGATTTGATTAAAGTTCAGCCTGATTGGTCAGGTGACCGATCAGGAGTATGCAGAAGACTGTGGATCGGTCTGGTGACCGATCAGGGTCCTTCCTGATCGGTCTGGTGACCGATCAGGAGCAGAACTTTAATTCAAATATGCTGTCAGAAGTCTATTTTCACTGCCGATTCTCTGCTACTTGCTGATTTCTTTTTGATATGCATTGCTAAGCCTCTGTTGGAGTGTGCAGGTGATAGCAGGTGATTTAAACACTCAAGGAGGGTCAATGGGAGGCTTTCCTTGGAGCAGGTTTGGATCTATTGTGTGTTTCAGGTCTCAACGGTGTCTGGCCCAACTGGCAACTGACGAAGGCGCGACTGGCAACTGACGGAGGCTCAGCTGGAGAAGTGTCCAGTGGACTGAGTGCTCAGAGAGGTCAGTGGGTCAGGGTGTGAGTCAGTGGTGCTGATGGAGCTGGCAACGTTGAGCGGGAGCTTAAGTGGCGAAGCTGGAAGCAGAGGCGAAGAAGACAGAAAACTGGGGGAAGTTTTGCTGGGCTGTGTTCGTGCTCTGTTGCTTTGTGCTTGAGCTTTCTTGTACATCTTTGTGAGCTTGTCTTCTCGAGTGTCTCGTGAGCTTAAGATTGTATCCATCTACTGAGACAGCTTGTGGAGAGGTTACTCCACCGAGAAGGAGGCGCTTGATATCCGGTGTTCACCGGGGCTTGATCTGCCGACGATCAAGGGATTGCCCACCTCACGGGCACGCCAAGGAGTAGGGGCAAGTTATCCCCGAACCTTGTATATCGAGGTGTTAGTGTCGGTTTGCTTCCCTTTGTGTTTTGCTGTCTGTTTTTTGCTGCTTCTGTGTTTTTGTTTCCGCTGCTACTAATCTGATCACGCAGAAGTATCAAAGAGCAAGAAATTGTGATTGACTAGATTCACCCCCCCTCTGTAGCCATCTCGTTCCCAACAAAGTATTCGCATCTAAAAGCCTAAGCAAGCGATAAACCAGGGCCTCAACACAGGAGATGCTGTTTTCCCTGCAGAAAAGAGGCGGCCGGTCCTGTCCTTGGCCTGTCAACCGCCACAAGAACAGAAGTAAAGGAATGAAGAAGAGACAAACGAGAAAAGCAACGTCCATAACAAACCAGGTGGCCCTCACCTATGTCACAAAATAGAGGAAAAGACAGACCTACAAATACAGGACCTACGCCTATGAGGTGGGCCCCAAAGACGGCGGTGAAACTCCAGTTGTCGCCTTGTCGTGCCCATCCCGAGCCAGCTGTGCCTGGGTCTCCCGAGTCTCATGGTGCTCGCGCATCCGCGCAAGGTCGTTTCTGCAAGCAGCCAGCTCCGCCTCATTGGCCTTCAGAGCTGTGAGGAGCGTAGCAGCCGATTGGTTGGCCTCCAGAAGATCTGCCTGAGCCTGGACCAGCTCAGCGTTTGCTCTAAGCTCACGAGACCGAGCTTGATGCTCGCTTCACTCCAAATGAGCCAACTGTTGATGCAGTTGAGCCTCAGAGGCTCGAGCTGCGCTCAGCCCTGTCAGAAGATCTCGATGCTGCGCCTCAGCATGAGCGGCTTGTCCTCGTAAGGCCGCGTTCTCAGAGCACAGTGCATCCCAGGCTCCATCATTCGGCGGGGGCCGGGCACAACGAAGCTGGGTTTCTAGCGCCTCCCGACGGGACTCCAACTGATGGAGAGATCGGTTCTGGGCGGCGAAGGAAACACCCATGCCATGCAGGGCCCCGGTCAACTGCAGACGAGACTGAGGGTTAGTTATAGAAAACCAAACGGACGGGGGCCAGCTGACAAACGTACCCGACAAGCGTCCGCAACTAAGCCATCGACGCGTTCGATTAGGTCTGGGTAGTCGAAGGACCGAAGACCTTGGTACACGTGGTCGCTCAAGGGAGCATGCAAGTGAACCACCCTAGCCGAGCCTAGCGGTTCGGGATCTGAGATATCAAAAGCAGCAGAGGGATCCGCCCGTGAAGGGAGGACAAGATGGATTGGGCGAAGATCCGGCGTCCGGCCAGGAAGGGAAGAAGAAGGGATAATGAACGCTCCGCCCGCCAAGCTAACAGAGGCTAGGGAAACGGAGGGATAACCAAGTCCCGGGACTAACTCAACAGGGGCAACCGACGTAGGCACCTGGGAGGCCGGAGCTCCAGGCGGGAGGACGGGGCTAGGTTGTTCCATCATATCAGGGAGTGAAGCAAGTGGAGGTGAAGGTGGAGCGGGCTAGATGTCCCCAGCATCAAGGGGCGCCTGGACCGCCGACGTCGTGACCAACGGAGAGGGCAAGCTCGTTGCAACAGAAGGGGAGGGAACCTCCTGAGGAAGGGCAGAAGCAACATCGGAAGGGGATGAGCCGGTGCGGGAATGGCCTGGCAGAGGCTCCAGCTCCCTGGCGAAAGGATCCGAGGGCAAAATCTCAATATCAGAATCTACCGCTTCCGCCCCTAATGCCTCGCCCTTATCCGTAGGTAGGGCGGCGGTAGGGTTTGTCACCGGAGAAGGAGACGCCAGGGCTCCTGACGGAACAGCATTGGAGGGGACAAGGATAGGCTCCGAAAGCAGGGCGGCCATCGCCTCCTTATACCTAGCCGACCTCTCTTGGGCCTCCTTCATGATGAAGCCCCGCATCATTCTGAGAAGGGCGTTAGGGCACCAGGGGGGAACAAGAGGGGAAAAGAGAGGAAAGGCGAACAAGATGAAGGCGATAACGACCGGAGTCTATATAAAGAAGGTGGCCATTGATCACGGCCGTTGGAAGAAAAGCCGTAGAGGACAGCCGATCCTACGGACGGGCAGAAAGGCAGGAACAGGAAATATGAAAAGACAGCGAAGTATCGGTTCGTCGCCCAAGACAGAAAGCGAAGCGCCAACGCCCGAAGGGCTCACAGTCGCGGGACACGTGATCCTAAATATATCGGATGCCCGAGGATATAGGAGATGATCCTTAGCCTGGTCGGCCAAGAGTCCACACTCATCACGGGCCAGCTCCCGCTAATCCCTTGGCCCGAGCCCCGAGCAAACGCGTGGCGACCCACGCTCCTCGGGTCCCACTCGGCCAAGAGACCATACTCAACACGGGCCAGCTCCCGCTAAGTCCTTGGCCCGAGCCCCGAGCAAACGCGGGGCGACCCACGCTCCTCGGGTCCCGCTCGGTCAAGATGCCACACTCATCACGGGCCAGCTCCCGCTATATCCTTGACCCGAGCCCTGAGAGGGCGCGTGGCGACCCACGCTCCCCGGGTCCTACTCGGCCAGGGAGCCAGGACTCTCGTGGGCCACCTACCTCTAGGCCTCTCCGCCACAAGTGCTGATTAAGGGATCAGTTCATCACGCTGAGACACCAGCCCAGGTCCCGAGCACCTTCCCCATAGACCGGAGACTCTTACTGACAAACACTAAAAAGGGGGAGCATCACATTTAAGGGCGCGGGCGCCTTACAAAAATTGGGGCAGAAAACCCTTTGCATACAGAGAAACAGAGGACACAAAAACACTAGCCTCATTCGAAAAGTTGGTCAGTTACTGAGGGCAGGTCCTTGCACAAATCCGGAAGCGAAACTGCGTCAGGGGACAAATCTGGGGGCAAATACCCTCCAAGTCTGAGCTGACGAACTACGTTAAGGCCATGCTGCTCCATCACATCCATAAACCGTCGGGAAATCTCTGCAGCATGGGCCGGATCATTTAAACACGCCAAGCGGTGAGCCTCTAATCGACCCGCTTCAGTCGCTCGGTAGGCACGCAACTCTGCTAGCTCAGTCTGAAGGGCATCCCATGACGCCTGCCGCTCACGCAGTTCCCTCAACTCAACCTGGGCCGCGTCCCAAGCCGGACGGAGGCCCTGTAAGTCCTGAAGCTGGTTCCTCAACGAATCTGTCGTCTGCTTCTCCGCCGCCAGCTGCGTCCGAAGAGACAAAATCTCCTCGTTGGTCCAAGGTAGATATGACCGGGCCCTCAAGAGTTCTGCTTGCAACTCGCCCTTGCGCTTGCGGTCACAAAGGTGAGCTTGTTCAACTTGGAGCACCCGCTCCTCCACGCGAACCACTTCGGCATCGGTGGCGACAATCTGCGCCTTGGCGACCTCCAGTTCCTCCTGTGTCTGACGCAGCATGTCTTGGAGGCCGATAGCCTTTGCCCTCAAAGCATTCAACGAATCGGTATCCGAAGACAGCTGGGTGTGGCGAAGCCGGGCCTCAAGGTCCTCCGCACGCCTCTCAGCGCGACACCGGGCCTTGGCATGAGTCAACATAGGTACACTCATGCTGTAACTCTGGGCCCAAGACTGCAGGAAGCAAACTCGTCAGCCAAAAGAGGAAGAAAGCACGCCCCCCCAACTGGACACATACCTGGGTAGCCAGGGCCATAAAGTCATCTGACCTGATAGCAGGGCTCCCCGAGCTACTTGCTCGCAGGCCGGCCATGAACCTGTCGGAAAGTGGACCGTATAACCGAACGTCCCTCGATCGTGTAGGGGCAGTACCGCTCGGCAAAGTCAGGCTCAGACGCCAGTCGGACAAAGAAGGTGGCAGCACATGCAACAGGCCTTCGCTGGAAGGTCCTTCTGGGCAAGGCGGGGACGCCTCCCTCAAAGGCAACACCGCCAGATCCGTTGGTAGCACCGCGGAAGGAGGCGGTAACGGCAGCGCCGGAAGGATGGCGGTCGACGACTCACCCCTCTGCCTTTTGCTAGGCCGACTGGAAGACGCCCCCAAAGGATTAGCCGGGGCGGATGTAAAGCCGGCGCCCCGGGGCGCCGCAAGGAACGGTTCAGAGGTTGGGTATCCTCTGAGCCCGACAGAGGAGTTTTCCCTTCTTCGGTAGAGGAAGCAGGAGAAGGAGAGCCAGAGGGAGAAGCTTCTTGCTCGGCCAGCAGGGCTAAGTGACATCCTTGCATTGTCTGACGTTCCTCAGCTTGCATCCGCTGCTCCCTTATCACCGCCCGAAGGCGCGCCTCCATTTCTTCGGCACGCCCCAGCCCGAAGCCTCCCTCAGGAGCCGCAGGATACATCATCATAACTGACCAAAAAGGGTGGATCAGGGAAATAGCCAGAAAAACGGGAAAAGAGAGATCACTTACTCAAGGAAGCAGGGTGGATGAAGGGCACCGGACTAAGGCCGAACGCGGCCAGGATGTTTTCGGTCAAAAGAGGCCCGACTAGAAAATGTTTATCCCTGAACCGATCGAGGGCCCACTCGAAGGGAGAGAATTTCCGAGGATCCGTGTGATGAGGAGGCATTGGGGAAAAATTCAGCCGAAAATTAGACGGCCAGGTCGGGAAGATCGCGGGGCGGATAAAATAGAATCTCTCCTTCCAACCCCTGCTGGCAGAAGGGAGAGAAGAAAGGAAAGAAGTCCCGGGGCGAGCTTGGAAAACAAACTCGCCCAATTCCTGTTTCTTCAGGTAGAAGAAGTGATGGAAAAGCTCGGTATGGGAAGAACATCGATATAACAAGAAGAGGATGACAGACCCACAAAGGAGGCGGATAGAGTTGGGGGTCAGTTGGGACAAGTTTATGCGAAGGTAGCGGCATACGGAGTCAAGGAAGGGATGGATGGGGAAACGCAGGCCCGCCTGCAGATGATCTCGCGAGACAGTAATGTAATACCTCGGCGGTCTGGCTGGCTGGTCCGAGGAAGAAGGTAGCCGGAGGTCATGGTCGAGGGGAATGTGAAACTCCTCCCGGATGACCTCGAGGTCGGCATGGGTCAGCGTGGACCTTGCCGTGACATACCAGGGGTGGGGGTCGCGAAGCGAAGAAGCCATGCATGGAAGCGCGAAAAAGGCAGAAGGACGGTGAAGGAGAGCAGCGAACAACAGGGAATGGCCGCAACCCTAGTCGGAAAGAAGAAGGTAACCTGCCGGAGTGAAAGACGAAGAGATTTTTTGCAGTTATAAAGGATGGCAGGACCCACTGGTAGCGGGCCATGGCAGAAGCGGCGGGCGGTAATAGTCGTAGGAGCCGGCCCAGTGGGGCCCAAGAAGCCAGGAGCCTCGCACCTAACCTCGTTCCTCGGGAAACGGGGGAAATTAAAGGCCGCGGTGATAGGAGAAGGAAGGGGGACGAGACACGTGGGATTCCCCTAGGTATATGCAGCGATTCTTAACCGCTTCGGGATACGGAACCGTCAGTATTCAAAGAGAAGACAAGGTGGTCTCGTCAGCCGACTGAGATCCCTGAGCCTCGACAGGCCAGCAGAAAAACACCTAGACGAGGCTAAGCCCCTCCGGCGCGCCAGGCTTTCAAGAAATGAAGACGGTCCAGTCAGTCGGACTCGTCGCCTCCTTCGACTAGACTCGAAGGGGACGCTTATGATCCCGGCCTTGCCTATGGGTAGGGGCATAGGCCGGGCCCACAGGCCAGCCTGGCGCCGATGAAGCCTGGCACCCAGGTCAACCGCCCTATCAGCAAACGGGGCTTCGCGCCCAGGACCTTCCACAGGAAAGAAGGAAAGACGGTCCACCGGGTCACCTGAGAAGGCAACCGGCCCAGCTCTCAGCCAGCCAACTCCGTAGAAGGCCTAGTTGTTCATACCGGCTCACCCCAACCCCGAACAAGGTTCAGCCTCATTAGCGAGGTCAAGTCTTGTGATACCCCCGACCCAGGGCGTACCCCGCGCTCCCTCTCTCTCTCCCTACCAGACGGACGCGTGGCGGCCCACGCTCCCTGGTCTTTACCCGACTCGGTCCGTAGCACACGGACCTGCCAGTCGGGGCTCGGGGTACGTGCTGTCCTGCCCACGCATCCCCTCACATCCTTACTTCTGGGGTACAGCCCTGCCAGTGAGGTTCCTCACGCCTTGCCTATCTCTGACATCTCCACGCGGCTATCCCGCACATCCAGTACTCTTGTACTGCTCATCCAGTACTCAGGTACTGCCAGAGCATCCCACGCCATGTCGCGCCGCTTCCTCGTCCTACATACGGGCTGGTAGCCATCACACCTGGTCCCATCTACGCGGACAGGGGTTGTCAGCCCCCCCGGTCATATAAGCTCGGCACTCTCCCTACTCCAGGTACACGCACGCATGTTCTCGCATCCCTTGCCCCATCTCCATTCAGTTTCCGCTCATTTATACTCGGGGCTGACTTGATCGTCGGAATGCCTGACCGGGGATTCCCCCGGCGGGTTTGCTGACGTTCCCTGTTTTGCAGGAGCAAGGCGAGGCGCGGTCGACGAACGGTCACCTCATCGGCTCGTGGATCCCAGGAGGCCCGTCCGACCCGTTGGACTGCCACCCCACTTCACGACAGGATCACGTATCATTACTCATTTTATAATTTATGATATGGTTATAGGTCCGACTATGTTCTAGAAGTTATACCATTTTATTTTATATTTTTTTTAAAAGTAATTTTCATAATTCAAATTCATGACCTC
Source organism: Boesenbergia rotunda (assembly GCA_024364735.1). Lineage (NCBI taxonomy): Eukaryota > Viridiplantae > Streptophyta > Magnoliopsida > Zingiberales > Zingiberaceae > Boesenbergia > Boesenbergia rotunda. The sequence goes on along the minus strand of JAGFNQ010002387.1, from coordinate 188,689 downwards.
AATATATCATGATAGTAATTTCACCGTTTGAGTCGAACTCCTTTTCTAATTTCTTTACCGTTGATTAAAAAAAATATTTATTTTTAAACATCTTCAACTTGACCTTTCGAAGACCAAAGGACGCTGGCCTTGATATGGTATGTAAGTGGTAGATCTTGATGAGACCTACCCAACATTAGCTTAAAACGTTGAATACTCCAATTTAAGGCACTAAGTTGACCGCTTAATTAATCCTTGACCTAGGGTGTATATTTTATGAAGGTAAAGGAACCGAGAGTTGACCAGCGGTTTTACCAATAGCTTAGCTTAATAATCACCCAAGGTCAATGTTTAGTATAGGTGTGTTGGAGTCATAATATTTAGGTTAATAGCTTATTTTTTCCGTTGATTTTGAAATGGATTGATGGGGATTGGAAATGAACAAATCGTCCTCCTTTTGCCACCGTGTTGGAGTCAACTCTTTCACGTGGTACATGAGGAGAGAGTGAAAAGACTGTCTAACCTAGCTACCTTCGTTATTATCATGGTGGACACCTAAACTTGCACTCGTCGTTTATGTCCATAATTTCCCTATTGCTTGAATATATTTCCTTTATAAAATCCACTTTAGATTCACTCCAATCTTATTGACCTTTTGGTCAACTTTGCTGACTTCAGTGGCACGTCAACCATTGTTATTCTTTAACTTTGAGAGCGCGTTCATGGTTATAATAACCTTGATTATTCGCATAAGATTATCCATAATAATTGTGTTAGAGATCTTTTTCGATTCCCAAGTTTTTCTCGATTCCAAAATATCAACAAACATCATCAATCAGGTATCCAATTCAAAATCAGAATATCTTGGTTTGTTTTTATTTTTCTCAATTTAGAAGGTTAAGTAAAAAAATTTCGAAATTATTCTCGAAATAATCGGAGCCAAGTGCGAAGCTAGATGCAGATGGCGGGAGTCGCCGGCGACTAGCGATTGACAAATGTCGGGCATCGTTGATTGTTGGCTGGTGTCACTGGTGGCCGGTGACTGGCGGGCATTGTTGCCGGCCGAAAGAAGAACTATTTTTTTAATTCTCTATTTTAATTAAAATTAAATAGACGTATTCTAGAGCTCAATACAATTATCTAAATAATTTTTTTAAATAAAAAAAATCTAATTTTATTTATTTATATATATCATTAATAATAATATTATATATATATTTTTTAATTTTTAAAAATTAAAATAAAGATAATCACATAGGATAATATTGATTCGACGACTTATATAATTTTTTAAATTTAATTAAATCTGAATACAACATCATTAATTTTTTTATTTTTAATTTAGATAAATATACTATATTATCATATTTAAATTGAAATAAAAATAATACGATAAAATATCATATACCAAATTTTTAAATAAATAAAATTTTATTTAATCATCTAGATTAAAAAATTATTAAATTATATTTTATTTTTTATAAACAAAATTATATAATTAATTAATAATCACATAATTAAAATTATACAGGTTAACCCGGAGCCAAAGGCATCCTCGAGATTTTTCTTTTGGGACAGATCAAAGCCACACAATTTACGTTTGGATTAATTAGGCGTATTAACTTCTTTATTTTAATTCTTTATTAATTTGATTATTTCCCATTTCAAAAGGATTGCTGCGACGGGACGTATCTATTGTCTTCCCACCCACGACCAAGAGCCAATGCGTCGCCGCCACGTCGACAGAGGACCGCCGCATTATGAAGTGTTTGACGGACCGCGGTGAATCTGTCAAATTTTTGTCGTTACGCTGAGTAAACCGATACGCGGGCCCCATCTGGAGACGGCTGTTGACCGTGAGCACTCGCGTGCGCTCATTGGGTCCCACGTTGACCTGTGCCGACAGCACGCAGCCGGTGGCGTGCCAGCTGAAGGACGCGCCGCCTAGTGAATAAAAAAAACAAAAAAAAAGGGAAAGAACAATTTGATAACTTCACGTCAATGTTTCACACGCACTTATTTTCCTAAATAACTTCTTAAAAAATATTAAACACTTTTTAAAAATCATCAAAAAAAAAAAAGAGCACCCATTTTAATTTTTATCAAATTAAAAGACACCTCTCTTCGTGTATAATTACTTAATTATCCTTCGATATTATTATCACATATCTAAATCTTCTATCTAATTTTTAAATTGATCAGATCGACTTTGAAGCAATTATAAAATCATAATTGTTATATATATTATAACAATTATAGTTTTGTAATTACTATATCATGAATATTAAGTGAACAAGTTGAATCCGTATTGTAATAATTATGATTTCATATTGTTACGGTTTTATAATTATATAATGTGAATGTTGAACCTATATTATAATAATTATAGTTTCTTAATTGTTATAACAATTGTAACAACTACGATTTTGTAAACACTATTACAATATATTACCATTCATGTTGTAGCATGTACAATTTAGCAGCTACAAAATCTCATATAGCAGCTATAAAATTATACTTGTTATATTATATATAACAATTATAAAATCATAGCTACTACAATACATTAGCTCAAGATTTAGGCGGAAAATAACGATACTGAATAATGTTAAAAGATAATTGGATAATTATACATGGCTGAGCAGCCAAGTGAGGTATTCTTTTGAGATTAAGAATTAAAATTGAGTACTCCTTTAATGATTTGGAAAAAGATACTTTTTTGACTTTTGTCCAAAACAAAAATATTTTAATATTAAAACATATTTAGATAAAGTAATTCGTGTTAAGTGTTTTTTTTTTTTGATAATTTAGATATTGAACTCTTACCATGGATAAATCTTAGGGCGACGATTCAATCTCATAAAAATTTTTCATCAGCCATTAAGATAAATTAGGAAATGTAAAAAGGTTTTGGTCGACAACCTAACATCACAAGTTTTCTAAATTCTCGAAGTATAATATATCTTGTGTGAGATTTATACTCTTTGTTGCATTGAGTGTTAAATTGTTAGAGTATTTACTATTATCGGCCTCTAACTAAATACAGATAAATAATAAAAAAATATTTTATTTTAATTTTTATATGAAAGATCAAGCACTCAAGTGTTAAATTATAATTAGAGTATGAGATGAATAAATTTCAGTTCTTGAAACAGAGAAGTTCTAGGCAGTCTCTTTCATGGAAGCGTACAGATTGGTTTTGAGGAGTGACTATAGCGGTCAGGGTCATGCTTCACAAGGGAATATATTTGATGGGACACCTGTTGGATTTCAGACTATGACATTTTTTTTGAATTTTATTCTTCTTTTGTCCTTAAATTAAAAATCATTATAGGTATGATAGAAAAACAGCATATATGCGTTTCTTAGAATTGAGTGGGAGGAGTAGGTATAGGTGTAATATGTGAAAAATAATTTTTTTTTTAAAAAAATTAAATTTATAATCAGTTTAGATAATTGATGTTAAAAAATAATGAAAATTAATGTTTCTTTTTCTAAAAATCTATACATTAATAGAAGTACCTCAAATAAACTAGGTTGGTCTCTCTCTCTAAATATATATATATATATATATATATATATATATATAGAGAGAGAGAGAGAAAATTTTAGTAAAAATTTGAGCCGGATAATTGATCGATCGGGTCGACCTTTGATATTCCGATTCACAATTACAATTTTTGGTTGCCGATTGGATTGGATTGAGTTGGGTTGGATTCCACTAGATAATGATAATACTCACGTATTAATTATCAGTCCATCCAATAAAGATTGGACTCCACCAGATGGCTTTATATAAGTGGTGGTAATTAATAATAATTCATCGATCATTCCTTCTCCTACTACCAAACCTCTCCCTCTCTCCATCTCCCTCAGCTCAATCAATTCCATCCATCCATGGCCGATCACCAGTTCCAACCTTGCAGCAGCTGGTGGACTGCTGTAGCCGCCCCCTGCCGGCCGGACGCCGTCAGCCTCCCCGCCACACCACCGCCCTTCGTGAGCTGCTCCGCCGCGCTAGGCAGAAGCCTCAACTACTATTGCGACGAGATGATGATGACCAGTACTACGTCACCATCCACCTCGGTCTGTAACAGCAGCTCAGTGATCCTCCCTTCTGCACCGCCGACGGAACACTTCCACGCCCCCCATGACTACTGGAGTCAAGTGCCCTTCTGGTACCATTCCACGATCTTAATTATTCTTCTCTCATAAGTAATTAATCAATTTCTAGCTAGCTAGCTAGGGTTTCTGATCGATCGAGCCTGAATTAACTCGATCAATTAAATTCGCGAACAGTTTCTCCGGCTTGCTTCAGGAAGACGTGATGAACATGGACATGGTGAATCCACTGGGGAACCCATTGGACATCTCATCGATCGATCAGTGCCCCTCCTTCGCGTTGCTGCACGGGCTCGATCTCGATCAAGATGGCGGATCGCAACAGCTTCAGTTCTCCGGCGAGGCTCTCTATTGGAATAATCCAACCGCAACGGCAGCCACAACCGAGCACCATAACTGGAGGCCTCCTCCTCAGCCTCCCCGCCATTATCAAAGCTCAAGTAGCTACAGCAGCCATAACCTTGTCAAGGTCAGTTCCTAATTAATTAATTACTTATTATGGTATCATTTCTTACTCATTCGATCAAAGCTAGCTGCATGCAGACACCTTCCACTTTAGGAACGAAAGCTTCCATGGAGAATAGGAAGAACAGTGGCGAACCAGCTCCCAAAAGGACCAGAATAGAGACTAATTCGTCCCCATTACCGACGACATTCAAGGTACATATGCAAAGAATTCCATGTCCCTTTGATCAACTATATATCAAACTAACAATCGATCGATGGATCGATGATTGTAAATTCAGGTGAGAAAAGAAAAATTAGGGGATAGAATTACTGCAATCCAACAACTAGTCTCACCTTTTGGAAAGGTACATACATAGATACAGAAACTAATTAATTAATTAATTAAAACCTATTGATCGATTAGTCCCCCTTCATATTCTCTAACTCCATTATTAAGTATTCTGCAGACCGACACCGCATCGGTATTGCACGAGGCGATCGACTACATCAAGTTCCTCCATGATCAAGTGCGCGTAAGTGGTCGTTTGATCGATCAATATCATGTTGGAAATGTTTAAGTTGTGTATGCATCCAGGTTGTATATATACCTCTCTCTCACACTGCAATTAATTGTCGATCAGGTACTCAGTGCCCCCTACTTAAAGATTAATGGTCATCCAGTACTGCAGCAGCAAATAGTGGAGAAATCAAAGGGATGTGATGTGCAAAACCAAGACCTAAGAAGCCGAGGGTTGTGCCTAGTTCCAATCGCAAGCACATTTGCAGTTGCTAATGAGATCCCAACTGATTTCTTGACTCCTATCTTTATGGGAGGAGCTAGCCTTCATGTAGGTAGGGAGGGAAATCTTGCTAAGACATGTGTGTAATAGTCATCGGTCGGTAGTGTTTTTAAAATCGGACCGATAAGAGCATCGAAGGCTGCCGGCGACCGAATCTGCAGATTGAATTGGCTGATCTGGTCCGGGTTTAAAAACACTGAAGATTTAGATACACAAATTGATCTTTTAGTAGCATGCTAGCTATCTAGGCAAAAATGACTTCTCATGATCAATAACATCATTTGTTATGTGCTTTTATAGAGTAAAGGGGAAGGAAAGACAAGTGTGGTGGTGACCCAACAAAACTAGGCATGGAATTTTGGGACACCACTAGTTGGTGTTGTTGTTGTTGTTGTATTGGATGATGAAAATGGGAACAGGTGGGGGAACATGGCATGATTAGTGGTTTGGAGTAGGGAATTAGTTAATCGATATGTTTTGTTTTTTCTTCTTCTTTCTAACAAATTATTATTTGGAGCTAGGAGAGAAAAAAAGGGAATAACAAGAGCAGTGTATGGCTTTTCTGACAAAAGGATCAACTTCTTCTTGATTGTCTATTTGAATTTAGATATATATATATATATATATGCTAGTGGAAGTCTGAGAGCTAGGGTGGTCCTCAAGTTCTTTATTTTGTACTTGAAGGAAATTATGGTCCTTCTTCCACGCGTTAATTGGGATTTGGATCACTTGGTTCCTTAATTTGTGATTGATTGATTAGTAAGGAATTAGCATTTGTAATTCCATATGTACTGATAAGTGGCTCCATGGTTCACTAATTGGAACTCGTTACGGTTGCTCAGTAGAGTGAACTAATTAGTAGCTAGCTGTTCAGAAAGACCAAGTAAGTTTCTGATTCAGGAAACCACACGGTGGAATAATTAATGAATTCTTTCTTCCTCTTTTATGCAAGTAAATAAGCAAAGCAAATCAAACAAATAACAAAGTAGTAGATCCTAATTAGATGACAGAAAAATTGACATAAGATTTTCAATGTGGAAAACTCTCAAAAATCATGGGACTTTTAGGTCACTTAAATCTAGCTTCCACTAATAAAATTAATGGTGTACACCAAAGTTCTTCTCCAGAGAACAACTAGAGACAAATACAAGCAAATCATTAAAGAAAGCACAATTCAAACCGCTAATTTTTGTTCCTAGATCGATCGTCACAAACAAGATACAAGAAATCCACCAAAGTAGAAGAAGATTCGCTTAATTATGAAATATTTGAATTTCTTTCTCCCACGTTCTCCACTGTTTCTTTCCTATTTCTGCTTGTACTAACCGGCCACTTACATCAAAACTTATTTAATTTTATCATAAATGGGCTTTGGATTAAATGGCTTAAAAAACCATCATCCTTCACTAATGTAAGAGGGATCTACAACAAGATCTCCCCTTCCCAATCACATGGAGGAGGGCATCTCCATACCCACAACACCTCGGCACACCACAAACTTTTCTTTAAGTAACACCTTAGTTAACATATCTGAATTATTGTCATCAGTACAAATCTTTTCAAACTGTAGCATTTTTGACTCCAACACATCATGTATCCAATGATATCTCAAGTCAATATGTTTCGATCGCGAGTGGATAATGGAATTCTTGCTTAGATGAATTACACTTAATTGACTGTCACAGTATAATGTCAATTTTTCTTGCTCATGGCCCAACTGCTGTAGGAACTTTTTCATCTACAAGACTTTTTGTAAGATTCTATAATTGTAATATACTCAGCTTTGGTAGTTGACAAGGCAACACATTTTTGTAGTTTAGATTGCCATGAAACTGCTCCCCTTGCAAAAGTAATCAAGTACCCGATGAAAACTTTCTTGAGTCCAAGTCATCGGCCATATATATCTACATCTGTAAAACCATTCAACATAGGTTTATCATCTCCAAAACATAAGTACTATCTCTCAGATAGTTGAAAATCCATTTAATTGCAACTCAATGTTCTTTTCCTGGATTAGAAAGAAACCGACTAATAACACCAACTACATGCATGAGCGATATCTGACCTCGTACACACTATGACATCAAGCTACCCACTGCAGATGCATAAGGCAGAGTCTCCATCTCCTGTTTCTCTTTCTCAATTGTAGGATTTTGTTTGGAGCTAAGTTTAAAATGTCTTGTAAGTAGAGAAACAACAGGTTTGACATTATGTAAAAAAAAAAAAAAAACAGGTTTGACATTGCTCATATTAAATCTCTCAAAAACTTTTCCTATATACCTCTCTTGAGATAATCACAATTTGTTTTTCTTCTTGTCACTATCAATTTTCATGCCAAGGATTTGTCTAGCCAAACCCAAATCCTTCATAGCAAAAGATTTAATTTGTTGAGCTCTCTTTTGAGTTTCTCAATTTTTACAATATCATCTTCAACAATTAACATGATCAACATATAGCAAGAGAATTACAAAATCAATGTCAGAGAATTTCTTTATGAAAAATAATAGTAAGAACTAGTTTTATCATACCCATTCATTTTAAAAGTATCAAATTTTCTATACCATTATCTCGATGCTTGTTTAAGTCCATACAAACTTTTTCTTAGCTTGCAAATGAGATCTTTCCCTTTAGCTCTCCAAGCTTCGGGCTGCTCCTGTTGAAGCAATCTATGGTCCGTGGGACCATGTGTTTTGATATTTGGGCAAAGGGTTTAAGTTAAGTTTACCCTTTTATTTGATATGTGTATTTGAGTGTGCAGGTTCTGCAGGATATACATAGACTCAGCTTGACGATTTCAAGTCTGGTGAAGGATGGAACATCCGAGGGACTATGAACAAGGCAGCAACATAAACCAAGGGAAGCTCACTTCGAGGCATATGTGAAGGATGACATGTGGAGACGAGCCGCGGGCTTGAATGCATATGAGGGACGAGAGCCAAAGCGATCAAAGAAGCTTGAAAGCAAGAGTCAAGGTTGCGAAAAAGAGTCAAGTGAGTTGTGAGGGTCCGAGTGCAAGTGAAATGTACGCGAGAAGGGAAAACCTAGGTTTAGAGTTTTTGTCACGCCCCGAGACCTAGGAGTCGCTGATCCAATAGAAAATCGGACAGCACCTCCCCTGTCCGGCGGACAATTTACACATACATACAATATCTATGACACAACCACGCAGTTTAAATGGGCCTCAGGCCTCAAATCCAAACAGAACAGCATATATATATGATAATATAATCATAGATCCAAACCACGAACTTACCTGAGCTGCCAGGGGGCAGGAATGCAGCAAAACCACACACATAGTCCAACATAGGACTCCAAAGTACAATGTCATAAATCATATCCCATACCACAAGTCCACGATAAATCCAGTGCAATGTAATAAAACGTAATATGGTCCTAAAACAGAAAATAGTAGATAAAACCCAAATCGAATGTAGTAGAAAGCATGAGACTGGCGACTCGGACCCTCCTGACAGATATCAACCTGAAATCAAAAAGTAATGGCAACGGTGTGAGTCCATAAGCTCAGCGGATACCCAGCAGATATGCATAGTGCGTTACAATAACCATAAGGTCTACGCTAATACAGTCCCATATAAACAATCGGAAAGGGTATACTGAAGATACTAAATACAGGTACATACCTGAATCCACCTATCCTGCAAAGGGTGAAATCAATCCCTTATGGAACAAGAATAACATATATCCAAAGTAGACAAATCTCCAATATATGCATGTCAATCAAGTGCAGAAATCAAATACAGCAAACAATGCACGATGCAAAATATGCACATGGTGCAATGGCATGTGTCACCCCTGACGCCAGTCAAGCACCGTCCACCTATCATAAATGAACGTCCGCGTGGGTAGGGCTATGACAACTGTACGCACCCTGCTATCACTGCTCCTGAGTGACCGAGTGGACAGGATGCTGGCGGAGGTCTCTCTCCTACCCCAAGCAATGGGGGAGTTTAGCTCTTATCTTCTCGTGTCTCAGGACGAGAAGGGATCCCTGGCTGCTACCACGCACCAAAACCACCCTCCAAATAGTGACCGTGCGGAGCAATACAGGGCAAATGCACACACCCTATGGTAGCCACTACCCATGAGTAGATGTGTGTGCATATCCTCATGTAACTGACGATGGGCTCAGACTACATAGGAGCGATGATCGTCAGCATGCAATAATGCAAGGATGGTGCATGACCCAAACACATATACACCCACCAAGTCCTCAACTAACACCTCCGAGTGCTAGGTATAGGTCTGAACCCTATATTATGGAATACAAGTAACCGACCAGGTATACTGAAAATGGTACCAGTGATCTATACATGTCAAAAATGCAAGAGGGAACATATCTCTACATCTATGCCCATATAAATATATACATGACAACTATTGAGATTATATGAATCTAAACGGGAGATAACATCAAGGATAAACAGCATGTATCAAATACAGGTATACTAGGACAGATATAGCATACAATCTTACTGTTATCTATAACAAACCACGCATAACAATATGACAATATCTAAAAGATAAGTCAAAGGGCACCTGCCTCCAAAAGAGAAGAATCCAAATGCGAAGAGATCCACCCGCCAATATCAGCAATAAAAATCCAAATCAAGTCCATGTATCAAGGACAGATTTAATTAGCTATTACAAAAATAGTAACTAGCTAATTAATCCCTAATCCGTTCTAGGGTTAACCTAATCCGCCCCTTTCCATTTAATTACCTTTACTTAAATAGCAGGTTTGTAATTACCCCGATTAGATTCCAATTAGAATTTGGAACCTGGGTCTATCAAGTTGATATTAGGTTTAAATTCCCAATTAAACCTAACCCGTTCACTCTTCAACTATCCGAATATTTCGTCTCCAAATGGAGCTCACGGTAAGCACACTCAAGTTGCTGCCAAATCCAATTTCCACACCAATCAACCCATTCTTTTAATAGAAATATAAATTATCCCTACAAATCAAATTAGGGTTGATACATATGATCAGTGTTTGAAACTAACACTTAATCTGAATTAAAGCAAAAGGATCCCAAAATCGACAAGTTAAACTAAACACTAACAACCCATATTGCCAAAGATGGCACATGATCAATTCGGCTCCTAAATCACAACTTCATTAAGAAGTTTAAGTCCCTGATGGAACCCTAGCTCCACCAACAGAACATACATAAAAATTCCAGTTCAAATTATCCTAACAGCCCACTGTTTTAACCCAAATCTTAGTTCATCCAAAATTCACAGCATGGTATTACGGATCAAACGACCATGGTAGTATTTCATACTCACATTAGGGAATCCTTACCTGATCAATAGCCGACAACCACCTCTCTGCTCCGAATCCGACGACACCACTCTAGAGGAAAAGGGATCAACTAGTATCAACCCCTTTTCTTCGATCAAATCCTGATCCAATTGGTTGCAAAACAATCTCTGCTAGAGAAGCCACGGTAACCCAATACTCACTTTCATTTGGAATCAATGAAACCTGAAAACCCTAGGTTTAATGACTCACCTGCTCTAGATTAGGGGAAGAGATGAGGAAGAAAGCGTCGACCGTGGCTAGGGCACGCCGAGAAGGAAGATAACAGAGGAGGAAAGGTGTCACCGGTGCTGGGCTGCGGGCTTCGCAAGGGGAGGAAGGAGAAGAGCGGGCGACGCTTGCTTTGGCTGCGGCTAGGTCACGTGGACAAGTGGCAATGAAAGGGCTCGGGGATGACAAGAGAGGAAAGGATTAATTATAAATATCTCTAATTATTACCCTTCCTTTTATAACCATATAACTATATATATATATATATATAACATATATATATAACGATATATATATATATATATATATAATATATATATATATATATATAATATATATATAATATATATATATATTTCGATTTTTTTTAAACCCGTATTTTACAGTTTTACCAGTCGACTGGTATGAGATCAGTCGACTGGTTGAGGTCACAGAAGGATTAGTCGACTGATCTTCTATGCAGTCGACTGATGTCGGCTGAATTTGAACGTTGGTTTGTAACGTTCGAATTCGACAGCTGGCAGTCGACTGGTGTTGGCACCAGTTGACTGGTAATGGCTGGATCAGCAACGAGCTCTATTTATGAGAGCTCGGTTTACTTGAGCAAGGTTGACGAAATTGATCTTGGTTAAAGGCTAATTAGTAGTTTAAGTGATCAAGTGTTCGTGCGAGGTTGTGACGAGGTTTCTCCACCCATAAAGAGCTACACGAGCATAGCCGGAGGTTTTTTCGGAGAGTCATCTACCGACGGATCGGGATCGTCCACCTTACGGACTGCCGTGGAGTAGGTGCTTTATCTCTGAACCATGTTAAACCGGGTTGTCTTCTTGTTTGTGTTAGTTTAGTTTAATTGTTATTCCGCTTGTGCACTAACACGTGTAGGAAAAAGAGAACCGCGAATTGAGTGGATGATCGGCTATTCATCCCCCTCTAGTCGGTCTATGATATCGTACAAGTGGTATCAGAGAGAAAGTTCGTTCGTCTATGGACTAACCGTCGGGAGAGCAAAGCGCTAGAGTAAGATAACATTTAAAGAAAGATTGGGGACAACATCATCATTCCACCTCCATACGATCTCGAAAATTTTGACTATTGGAGATTGCAGGTGAAGACGTGGTTCGACATGGATTGAGACATGATTATAGCCATTAAAGAACCATTCGAAGCCCCAAAAAATAAGCATGGGAAGAAGCTCCAATCATGCTATTGGAATAAGGAGCAACAATCACAATCAAAGGTAAATGAGAAGATAATCTCAATTTTAATTAATATTTTGCCTAATGATGTGATTAGGAGTGTAGGTGAGTATAAGTGTGCTCATGATGAGCTATGGAGCAAAGTGATTGCTCTACATGAAAGGCATACACAACCACAAGAAAAAGAACCCAATGAGATGTGTTTAATGGTCCAAGAGGAGGAGAAAGACAAATCGGATAAGGAGATGAACTCAACATCTGAGGAGGAAAAAGAAGCAGAAGCATCATCCACCTCCTCAAGTGAAGTCGTACAAGAAGAAGAGAATGAGGGACAATCCACTTCATCAAAGATTGAAGAACAAGTCAACCATGTAAACACCTTCACTAAAACAAAATCAAAAGACCACATCATTTGCTTTGGGTGCAATGAGAAGGAATACTACATGGACAAGTGTCCATTGGGTAAGAAAAAGGTAAACCCTAAACCCATTTTAATTTTTTAAAATTCTAATATGGGTTGTAGGAAGAAGAAGAAGAAGAACATTAGATACTTCACATGTGGTGAGTGGGGGCACTACCATACCAAATGCTTAAAGAAGGGAGAATTCAAAAAGTTGGAGCATTTGAGGAAATGGGAGAAGAAGTAGAAGAAGAAAAGCTTACATCAAGGGGAGCTACAAGGGTAAGGAATGTAATCCCTAACTTTAAATGTAATTCAAATTTTCCCATGCATGCTAGGAATAATCTAAATCATTTACCCATGAAAAATTTTGGATTCAAATATCATGACAGGAATAAGGTTAATAATGCATATCAAAACCGTAGGAAATCACATCATGATAAACCTAGAAACATTAACCTAAGAACCGAGATATAAATCTCAAGAAAGGAAGACACATGCCTAGAATGGGTAGGTCTAGGAATGTCCATGGTGGACATGTCGATTCTAGGTTTAAGAACCTAGAAAGGAAAAAATCAAGCTTTGAGAGGTCAAAGCTTGAAAAATTAGAAAAAACTCTAGATAGATTTACTATTGGATCTAAGGGATTAGATAAATTATTAGGGAGCCAAAAACCCAACAATGATAAATCGGGTTTGGGATACCGATCTATGTCCTCTAATGCCAAAGGAAAATCATATGCTAGGGTGACAAATGATAATGGTAAGCGAGAGTCATCTAAGGCCAATGAAAAGATATATTCTAAGGTAGTATATAATTATGGCAAGGATGAAAAGTCCAAAAAATGACAATAAAATGTCATTTAAGGGCAAGAAGAAGACCTTAACAAAGGACAAGATGTCCAAGATTAAAAAAGTTAGGTTTGTAGGCCAAGAGTCATCGGATATACACCGGTATTACCTAGTATTTATTGAGTCACCTAAGAATGTGACTAAGGCTAAGAGCTCAAGGGAGAGCTCAAAGAGTCAATTTGGGACCCATGGTCAATGGATCTTAGGAGATATCTCTTGAAGGTCTAGATGGACCATGAAATATAACAAAGGGTTTGGAGCAAATTTGAGTCTCAATCCTTGAGATTTGACACATTGAGATTGTGTTTCATACTTGAAAATATGACATTGGAGTCATATTAAATGAAAATTAAATTTTAATGTATAAATGCCATATAAACTAATGCTAGGGATGCATTGTGATTTGGTATAGGAAGATATATCAAGAGGAAGCCAAAACTAGGACTTTAGGTCAAGTTCATTTGAACCATTTAGCTAATTTTGGATTTTGTGTAAATCTTGGGATTGGTGATAAATACATTTTTTAAAGTAGACATAGGTATCACTGATTTCTCCACAAAATTTGAGAATTTTTAGAGAATTATGAAATTAGTTATGCATTTCTAAGTATTAGTTGATTGGTGTAGGGTGCAGTCGAGTGATGATTCTGAGGTATTTTTTGATAAGGGTCAGTCGAATGGTAATTGTCTCAGTCGATTGATACGTGCCGAAACTATTTTCAGTAAAGTCAAAAAGTGTCCTAATGATGCCAAATATGTGTATAATCTTATAGGGAGTTAATACACAATGTTTATCGTCATTAGAGTGTAAAAATTCTAATAATTAAGATATTATTGGAGCTCTTTTTGATGAATGGCAAAAGGGGAGAATTAAGGTTTAATTAGGAAAACCTTATGTACCTTTGTAAGAAATCCTAGTTCAAGGGGGAGTTTTAGTTAAGGGGGAGCCTTGTTGCTCATGTATTGGTAAAGGAGGAGCCTTGTGATAGGTTCTTAAAATGCCCTTAGTAAGTCTAAGTGTAGGGGGAGCCTTGGAGAGGTTCTTAAAATGTCCGTTGATGAAAATCCTAACTCATTGGGGAGTTTATGTCACGCCCCCAGAGGCCCATACTTGCTTGAAATTCGGGCAACATCTCCTTTGTACGACGGACAATCTGGAACAATTATACATATCTCTCAACCATACATAGCGCAACCTCACATGACATCAAAATAGTAAAAAAATTTATACAACCACGTATTTAATAACGATATAGAAGATAGAAGTAAAAGAAAATTTCAGATCCTAATTAAAACTCAAAAAGAAACCCAACGATAGACATACTAATCTATAAATGCATAAATATAACTTTATTGAGAAAATAATTACAGTTTAATAAAGAGAATATGGAAATAAAGAAAATGTGGAAAACTACAATACACTCGATACCATGAGACTGACAACTGAATCCTCTCATGGCTCCAAGTAATTCATTTATCTGCTACCTGCAAATAGAATTAGATAGTAGGAATGGTGAGTCCGGGTGGACTCTGCGGGTATAAGAGTAGATAAATGCATAACATAATAAAAAAAGTAACAAGCAGAAAAAATCAACAGTATACAATCTCTAAGAAACAGAATAATAACTAGGCATATATGAAACAGAATGATAGCAGAATATTAATACATACATGCATGTCAACCAAATGTAGCAATCATAGCTCATATATGCAGTAAACACAAGAAAATGTAAAATACAATAAATGCATATGATGCAATGATATGTGTCACCTGTGACGCCAGTCAAGTCGCCATCACATCATATCTGTGTGGCCGAGTGGGTAGGGCTGTGACAACTGTACGCACTCCAACGAATACCACTAGTATATGTGGTTGAGTGGACAGGATGCTGAGGAACCAACTACTCCAAAACCCTAGAAAAAAGGGGAGTCATCAACAGCTCTAGTATCCCTCGAAAATAACGGTGAGGGTGTCAACTGCTTGACTACAACTCTAACATCCACTATCTATGAGTGGTCGAGTGTAGCATAACAGGATAGTTGCTCACACTTTAGCAACTACCACGACTATTGGTTGAGTCGGTAGAGCAACTAAATGACTGACGACGGCTTAACCATATGAAAGCTAATACTCGTCAGTATGCAACTATGCAGATATGGTACATGATACTAAATACACAATCAACCAAATAACAACGATGCAACGACACGATCAATAAATACCAAAACTATCAAAGCATGCAACTAAACTACTAGGTAGAGTATCTCTAATGCAAACCAACCCTAGTTGTGTTTAATGATAATTTCTAAGTACTCGCGTATAAGCGGTACTTTACAAAATAGAAAAAACAACGATGAGACTGTATGAATATAAAATACGATTAGCTCGATGATCAAGCAAAGAAGGTATCAATGAATGAAATCAAAAACAAAGAACAAGGTAAAACAGTCCTACTCAAAAATCAAATAGCCATGCATTTTAGATCAATGATCTACAAGAATACAAAGAAGAAGTATCTGCCTTGTAAATGTGGTGTATATCTGAAAGACCCTCCGCGATCGAACACACGCAAATGATCAGTGCCCTGTATCAAGGACAGAGTTTAGTTATTTATAACCTAAACAAAAATAGTTAAATTAACTACTACACACAATTAGGACCACATTCTAATTACACAGTTTAATTAAATCTTAAATCGTAAGAAGCTCCCTCTTAACCTAATTTATCATAATTGGGTTATTAGGTAGCTTCCCAATTTAACCTAAGGAACAACTCCAAATTTTGACCTAAACCCAATCCATTAAGCTAATCCTTCTACATGATCAGACCCAACAAACCCAACTCAAATCCTTCAACTGAAAAC
This sequence comes from Boesenbergia rotunda, assembly GCA_024364735.1. NCBI lineage: Eukaryota > Viridiplantae > Streptophyta > Magnoliopsida > Zingiberales > Zingiberaceae > Boesenbergia > Boesenbergia rotunda. The sequence goes on along the minus strand of JAGFNQ010002387.1, from coordinate 172,477 downwards.
CAAGATCAACTATCATTCAAAAACCTAATTCCAAAAATTCATGAACAATTTGGCTAATATAGTGGCAAACCACGTGTCCAAAAGATGGAGTAACCCAACAACCCACTCACTGACCTATTACAACCCGAGCAACTTCCTCCCTCCAATCCCTCTAAAGCTGAGCAAAAACAAAACTACACCCACTGAACAATAAGGATCGAAAATAACCCACGATTAGATCAGAATTTAAACTTACTACAAAAACCCAAGTAGCAACAACAAATCTACAAGTCCACGTCAAGAATAGAAACAGGGCAGAAATAAGAAATCAATTCCATACCCATTTCGAATCAAACCTCCAAAATCACAACATCAAATCACAAACCCTATCTACTTCTATAAGGGACTCACGACAATCAATAGAACTGAAATAAAACAACCCATGGCAACACCAAAACCGAACAGAGCAAACTCCTACAGTAACCTCAACGACACTACACCTTCTTCTACACCGACAACAACCATCCAAGTTCAATTCATCCAAAAGGAAAACTAAACAGAAACAAACCTTATCAAGGATGCACTGGTGTTGCCCTGCTCCCCCTCCCTTTTACTCTGATATGACACAATCGACATCCAAAAGCAAAATCCAAATGGTCATCCTTCTTTGGTAAACCAACCTCACCCTGTGATTCATCCTTCAAAGGCATACGGAAAGGATGATATGAAGACAAGCCGCGGACTTGTGTGCGTATCCGAGGGACGAGAGCTGAAGGAAGAAAACTTTAAGGGGCAAGTCAAGGAAGTGGACTTCAAGGTATACGTGAAGGATGGACTCGGAAGAGGTTGAAAGTGACTTTGTAAGCTGAGCAGTCGACTGGAAAGGGAAGCAGTCGACTGGCAGTGTTGAGAGTGTAACTGTAGCAGTCGACTGATTAGGGAACTAGTTGACTGATCTTTCTGTATGGCCGAACAACGTGTAGCAGTCAACTGGTCTGGGAACCAGTCGACTGGTCTGTTCGAAATCTAGCCGTTATGTTAGCCGTTGGCTGGACACCAGTCTTCTGGTCCTGGTGGCAGTCGACTGGTGTCGGGGCTAAGCTGTTTTGTTAATAACTCTCCTCTATTTAAAAAGGAGCTTGAGACTTGAGAAGGGTTAGCGTTTTCATTGTGAAAGATCCTTGCTCAAGTGCTCAAGCTTCCAAGTCCACTCTCTTCCTCCTAACCCTAGCTTTCATTTTGTAAAGAGGAAGAAGAGTCACCCCTGCGGACATGTCACGATTGGTAATGGCTCACTTGGGTGATCCCTCACTTTTCGGGTTCGATTCCTCCCTGGTAGAGCCACAATATGCTGACGGAAGAAATCACCACAGGCTGCTGCGTGGTCGGGCCATCGAGTACCGATATCATCAATGGTGAAGTCGCCACGTGTCTCCGTCCCACGATTTATCCTCGTTGACCGGTGGGGACTCTTCTTGAAGGCTGTGGGGCAGGGCCGGTCAGCTAAGCGGATTAGTCGGGCGCAAGCCTGGATACCCCTTGTAAATCAAAAAAAAAATTGTAAAAAGGAAGAGAAGATTGTGGGAGGTTGTTCTCTACCAAGAAGGAGAAAGTTCTAGCCGGAGATTGATCCACCAAAGGATCAAGGGTTCATCCACCTTAAGGACACGCTGTGAAGTAAGAGCAAGTTATCTCCGAACCATATAAACGGTAACGTGTTAGCATTGTGTCTAATTACTTAGCTTGTATTTCCGCTTGCGCTAACATTTGTAGGAAGAGATCAAATTTGGGTGGCCAAGCCATTCACCCCCCTCTAGCCGGTCTATCGGTCCCAACAAGGTTGACGAAATTAGTCTTGATTAAAGGTTAATTAGTAGTCTAAGTGCTCAAGTATTCATGAGAGGTTGTGGCGAGATTTCTCCACCCACAAGGAGCTACACGAGCATAGCCGGAGGTTTTCCGGAGAGTCATCCACCGATAGATCGGGATTGTCCACTTTATGGACTGCCGTGGAGTAGAAACTTTATCTTTGAACCACGTTAAACCGGTTTGTCTTCTTGTTTGTGTTAGTTTAGTTTAATTGTTATTACGTTTGTGCACTAACATGTTTAGGAAGAAGAGAACCGCGAATTGAGTAGGTGATCGATTATTCACCCCCCTCTAGCCGGCCTACGATCCCATACAACTCCATGTATATTTCTTCCTCCAAATAACCATAGAGGAAAGTTGTTTTCACATCATGTTGTTCCACCTCTCTAAATTCAAAATGGCGACTAATTTCAAAATAACTTTGATTGAACTCATTTTTACAACATGTGAGAAAATCTTATCAAAGTTGACACCCTTAATTGACCATGTATCTTGGTTGTAAGCTATTCTCCTATAATTTTAATTTGAAAACCCATTTAATTTCAAAGCTCTCTTACACTTTGGTCAGTATTGTTCTCATGCAAGGATTTTATCTCATCTTGCATTTCAAAATAACTTTGATTGAACTCATTTTTACAACAGGTGAGAAAATCTCATCAAAGTTGACACCCTTAATTGACCATGTATCTTGGTTGTAAGCTATTCTCCTATAATTTTAATTTGAAAACCCATTTAATTTCAAAGCTCTCTTACACTTTGGTCAGTATTGTTCTCATGCAAGGATTTTATCTCATCTTGCATGACACTCAACCTCTCTTTTTTTTTCTCGTGTAACGAGGATTATCTGTCTGAACACCTCTATTATCATCAGTAGGCACTATAGGTGAACGGATCACACCCGAATCAATTAATTTTTCATTGCTAGAATTTGATCTATCAAGTTTCTCAAATCTACAATGGTATGATTTTCTAGAGACATTGCATCTTTGCTTCTTATAAGTTGATCGAATCCCAAAATTTGTACCTAGACTCCTCATGATTGTACCCAATAAAAGTATATTGCTTTGTTTTACTATCAAATTTAGACCTCTCATCTCTAGGAACATGAACAAATGTCCTGCATCAAAAAAGTCTTTCCCTATCCATTCCCTTTGTGGCATATCATGATCCAAAGGTACTCACGGCGAGAGAGCATGCAACGAATTCTATCATTAACTTAATCCCATAAGTTCTATAGTAATCCTCAAACGACCCCTACACTCACCACAATTATTCGAGTGAATACATTTCAATTTCTTCCTAGTTTCCCTCTCAGCTAATGCTTGAAAAATATTAAAATAACTCAGAGCCTAATCTTTAATTTTCAAAGCATAAGACCACACTTTTCTAGAATGATTATCAATAAATATAATATAATAACGTGCACCAGCAAGACTCATACCATCCATAAAACAAATATTAGTGTGCACTAAATCTAATACATTAGCTTTTCTGGATGGAGGAAAAGTTTTAAAAGCCACTCTATGTTGTTTACCATCTAAATAATGAGTGCATACATCCAAATTTACGAATTTGAGGCTAAGAATAATCTATTTCTGAGAGAATTTATGCATTTCATTTTGGCTCATGTGCCCAAACCGCATATGTGATAGTTGAGTAGATGAATCATCAACTGCATTCAATTCTCCCCCAAAAAACTTTGCCTCCATCAAACAGAGAGAATTATATTTTTTCCTCTAGCAACCACCAAAGATCCCTTAATGAGCTTCCACTTTCCTTTACCAAAGTGGTATGGTATTTCTTATCATCAAATATACCCATGGAAATTAAATTCAAACGAATTTAGAACATGTCTCATATTTTTCGGACACAATCTACATCCAACATCAATATTTATATGGACTTAACCCATATGTACAATACTGGACTCTTTATTATTTCCCATTACCAAACTCACCATCACTATGGTAGAAAACACATCACGACAAGAAGTAACATGATATGAAGCACTAGAATCAACTACCCACTGAGAGTCCTGACATGTAAGATTAACACTACCACATCGTAGATAATAGTAGCATCTCCATTTGTAATCACTATAGTATTGGCATCATCTTTCTGCCCTTCACTTCTTTGTTTTTGTTTTTGTTCTATTTTTCATTTTCCACACTAAGATTGTTTATGTTCTAGTGCATCACAATAATAACATTTGAAAACATTCATCCTATGGAACTTTCCTTGTGATATGTCATTATTAACATGACATATTGGGTTTCTACTCTCTCCGAGACTAGCACTTGATTCTGTGTAGTCAATACTCCTCATTCTTTTCTTCTATTTTCTTCATTCAACGTACTCTCTTTACCACCTTCAAAGTAAGAGTACCATCTGGAGTGGAATGACTGAGAGAACCAACAAGAGTCTCCCGACTATCAGGTAAGGAATTGATTGATCATAAGCATAAATTTCATCGTCAAACTTCATGTCCAGCACTGTCAACTGATTCACTATCCCTTGAAAGCATATGCAAATGATTAGAAATTGAAGTTTCATCTATATCATAGATGTATCAACTTGATGAAAAGAAAAGCTTTATTTTGTGCATTTTCTTTTCATATAATTCTTTCAGAGTTTTCCATACCATATTGGCTTGTGTTTCATTTGCAACTTGCCGATAGACATTGTTGTCAACCCACTACCAAATTTTACCAACTGTCTTTCTATTCAACTTGGCCTAATCTTTATGAGACATCTCTTTAGTTTGTCTTTATCACCTAGAAGTGAGTCTTCATAATCAAGACAACAAAGTAAATCTTTCATTCGCGACTTCCAAATTGAATAATTGGTAGTCTTAAGTTTAATCATAGTATTAATGTTGTTACTAGACTCCTCTATTTAATTAGCACAAAATAACCAAGAATGTAATTTGACTCTGATATCAACAAATTGTTGAGAAAGTTCAAATAAATTTAAATAAGTTTCTAATTCTGAAAATCACACAGTGGAACAAATAAATTCTTTCTTCCTCTTTTATGCAAGTAAATAAGCAAAGCAAACCAAATAAATAACTCAACAATAAATCTTGAGATGATAGAAAAATTTTGACATAGATTTTTAACATGGGAAACGTTAAAAATGTGAATGGAAAGGAAGGACATTTCTTTATGTATAAGTTTTAATCTCACATGAGGAGTTTCATAATATTATTATTTGTTTATATTATTACATATGAATATATGATCTGAATAAATACATAAAGAGACTCTTTTTTATGGATGAGTGTGCAAAGGGGTGCAAATTTAAGTCTAGATTTATACTGAACCAAGTCGACCTATATGCGAGTACGATCTGCGAACGTCGAATGCCAGACCGGTTAGGACAAAATTTGCTAAAGTGGAACAACCAATATTTGCCACATGTTTTTATTGCTGTTGAAAGTATAACGAATGGATTAGTGTAATTCATCATGATTGAAACATCCGACGTTTCAAGGCTGACGAGTAAAGATATTAAATGACTTTTATTCGGCCATTTATTACTGTCAATGTTTGAGCTCCCTTATAAAGAGGAGATGAAAAGAGAGAACAAATGATAGAAAAATTCTTCCACCTTCATTCCCTCTCACTCCCTCTCATCCTCTCTGTCATACATCTTTTGCTTGATAAAATACTCGTATTAGCATTCGAGTACCTCTCAGTTTGTTATGATCACCAGTATTTGGTGAGGATCACGGTTGACTATTGTATCCTGAGAAACAGATGACTCACGTAATCTCAAAATACAATCGGTAGTGGGGTGAACCTGTTTTAAGTGAAAGCAGATTTCGACATCTTAATTTCCTAGTAATCGGGAACTTTTCTCGACTCGACATCTTCCTTTCCCGACTCAGCGATTTAGGCGACTTTTGTCCTGACTCGTCATCCACTCAGGAGACTCAATGTCTTCTTAGAAAAATTCGACTTCCACTTGGGAGTGCTCGATATCCACTCGGGAGCACTCGACTTCCACTCGGTGCCCACTTAAAAGCATTCGACTTCCACTCGGTGCCCACTTAAAATTCGACTTCCACTTGGGAGTGCTCGATATCCACTCGGGAGCACTCGACTTCCACTCGGTGCCCACTTAAAAGCAAGTGGGAGTCCTCGATATCCACTCGAGAGCACTCGACTTCCACTCGGTGCCCACTTAAAAGCATTCTGCTTGCCCTCAGAAAACAATCGGAATAACTAATCCCGATTCGACGGTACTTGACAGACGGACGACTTGGTATTTGGCAACTCAGATAAATCACTAATCTTCAATTGGGAATCGTCCCAACTTAGACTCGACAAGTTTCTTGAGCAAGAACAAATTCAAGGAACCAAAATGTATTAACATTTTCTCCAGATACCTATTGGAACAACTTTTGCAACTGCCAATTTGAAAATCTAAAACAGCAGAATCTAATTGAATAACACAAATGATCTGTTATACCTATCGCCAATACATCAGTTATTACAACCAAACCTCATAGGATGTTGATATGCTACAACATGTTATGCTTCGAAATACAAAGAAAGACTTATTGTTTTGAGCAATTGAACAAGCTGACTAAAGTTTAGAAAACTTAGTAGGCGAGAAAAAAGGCCTCCCAAAACAAGAATCCCTTTTTCAGCTTCACATGCCTCTCTTAAATGAATTGCCACCGCCTTTTGGGCGGGGCATTCTTCCACTACCAGATGAACTCCCTGGATTAAACTGCATAGGATCTGTTATGGCACTTTGTCCCGAGGCTGCCAGGAATGGCTGACCATGACTTTGATGATTACCTAGCATTGGGGAAACCCCATGGACAGCGGGCATGGACATCAAAGGTGCTTGGCCAATGCCAATCTGTGCTACCAGAGGAGGGGACACGAGAGCACCAGAAGAATTTATGCCTATTTGTGGTAAATTTGGAGTGCTCAGCATCTGGAAAAGTTGTGGATGAGACGGCATCAAAATGTTGTTTTGATGCTGGTTAAGCCGAGCTTGATTCTCTAGCTGTTGGTTTAGAAACAAATTCAGCTGCAATCCGGTCATAGCAATCTGCTGCTGCATTCCATGAGCAAGCATCACATTCTGAAGCTCTTGCATTGGAACAGAAGGTGGCCAAAAAGTTTGCTGCTGCTGCTGCTGTGCAGAGGTATAGGCATTCTGAAAGCCATGGAAGGGTTCGTTTGCTGCAAAAATGGCATTGCATGGCCTGGAGCAGCATTTTGATGTTGTGACAGTTGATAGGATGGAGTAGCAGGATTGCTTAGAGCGTTGACAGCTAGTGAGGCTGCCTGTGCAACTCCACTTCCACTAGCCAAATGTCGGGAAGATAATGACTTGACTGAACCAGAATTGCATAACCTCGATGGTTCCTTACGACCACATGCGCCAGGGCTTGATTGTTCCACAGTTTCTGGACCATGGGAGAAAGTTGGAATCTTGCTCTTGTAAGCTCCTATACCTTTATCCCTAGTTTTCTTTTTCCAGGTGCCCTTCTCTCGATTCCCAAATTTGAAATCATCAGTTCCTCTCTTTGTCTGACGCAGAGATCTCTTATACTCTGTTTCCTTTTCATCATCTGAAAACTCCATCTCATCGAAGACCTCCTCATCATTCTTACCAGATGCATCATATCCTCTCTTAGAAATGTCCTTATCGAGGACATAGGCAGCAAATTCCATAACAAAAGAGACTGCAGTTCCCTCAATAACCCCAACTGGAACATCTTTCTCAGAATTATACCTAACAACATAGTAAGGGTTCTTTACGGCCCAAATATTTCATCGATAATACCCAATGGGATCCTGGTTACTGTAATCCACAGAATGGAACCCTCATTTAAAGGATTGTGATTCACCGAGCCCTCAACAATAACTCTATTACCAAATACCTGATGAATGAAATAACAACAAGCCATTAATCTAAGACATCTAACAGGGACAGTATCCAAATCACACCTTTAATCTGCTTTGCAAAATGACTGATATATAATTTACAAAAGAAAAACAACGAAGAATGTAAATGGTTCACTTAGACGTCATATTATCATATGGCTGTCATTCACTTGAAAGGAATATGTACATTCGCATGGTGATGGATCATGTCAAAACAGTGATAGCAAATATTTGGGGTTCTAAACTTAGTTAAAAAGTAAGCTTGACTAGGAAAGAACATGATGATTTATTCTTTGATCTATCAGAAAGTTGAAAATTACCAAATTTCCAGATGAGTAGGCAACTTACTGATGAAATCAACCCCAGTGGAATTGTCTGGTGATGTGGCTCCAAAGAGACTTCAACTGGAGGGACTGGGGGAAGAACCTGCATTATAACTATGTCAACAAGCATTCATTGGAAAGAAATAGCAAAAATCAAGACATCCATTTCTGGTTTAGGAAGTGAAAGACAAGATTTTTCAACCTCAAGCTCATTTTTTGACTTGACAGGACATCTCAAAACCTCTTCTTCATCGTCGCTCCCAATAGGGTCCTCTTCGACGCCCATTCCACCAACACCATGAGATCCGGCATCATCCTCTTTCTCATCTTCGCTACTGCCAGTTGAAGTAGACGAGTCGGAGTATTCGCTCGACGATTCATCGCTCTCAGAGTCGTCCGACCTTGTTTCACCACTTTCCGAACCACTATCCGTATCGTCAACTTCTGAAAGAGGATGTTGTCGCGTACCCTCTCCCGCAGCCGCAGGGACAGGGGATCGGGTAACAGGTCTTCGCAATTCCCAGACAAGCTAACGCCCTCCATCTTCTCATAGATGGGAATATCCAACTCCGAGCTGTTGGACATGAAAGCGTCTGCGTTAAGCGTGGACGAGATGGATTCTCCTCCCCCGTTGCAATTTGGGACAAAGACGCCTTCGCCTACTGTGCTGGATTCTCTTGGTGCTTCTCCAAAGAGATCAGAGGAAGGAGATCGAGGTGGAGATCCATGGGCGAGGTCGCCGTCGGGCGAGCTATGGTTTATCTTTTCTTCGTCCATCTATGGAAGGGAAGAAGCTAGGGTTTCGGCCGACGACGATGATAGGGTTTAAGAGGAGCAGTTGCCTCTCGCAGGTCGCAATGCAAAATTTTTACAAGACTGTCCTTGAGAAATATGTAATAGCATAATAGCCTTATAACTTAAAAAATAAATAATAAATTTTAATACATATGTTAATGTATCGAAACAAAAAATAAAGCTAAAAATGAAAAAAAAACTCTCTTTTTTATTAAAATCTTCAACCCCACTTTTATTAATTATTATAACAACCCCTCATCCCGCATTAACTTTCTTTTCTTTTTTTTTAATGATTTTTGATATTATTACACTAATTACGAATTCATAACTAATACACAATAATAATTATAATTTTATAAGCGCTATATTATAAATATTTAATTTTAATCAACATTAATAACATTAAATTTTAATAGTTATAGTAATAATTATAAAGTCATAATTATTATAACAGTATAATAATTAGGATCATAACTATTATAATTTTATAATTACTATAATAATATAAAAAAATAAAGATAATTTCATTATAAAAATGTACTAACACATAATGAGACCGTCTTTTAAGAAAAAAATTGAAAGAGGAGCGTTATAATTTTTTTATTTAATAAAAAAACAAACATCCTTGATTAATCTAATAAAAAGGACCCTCGACTTCAATATTTGATAGATTTTAGTAAAATACCCCTTAAAATTTAGAAACATACAGCACAAATAAATTATGCAACTCCGACGAAGTAATTTGAAAGCAAATAAATTATAATGAAGCAAGTTTTAAAAATAGAAAATAATTAAATCGAGTGATCTACCTCATCTATAGAGCTCAAAAACAGACCTTGATTTATAAGAAAAATCCAAAGATTATTGTCAAAAATATTGATTTCCATAAGACTATATTACACCTAAAACATTATTCTAACAATAAATTGGATTTATTTTTATAGGAGATTTTAATGGTAGTGATAGTGTTAAGATAAATAAATATAATTATTAAAAAGATAAAATAACAAATAAATCAAGATGATAAAGTTAAAGAAATATGTGAAGATTATAATGGTGCACTTCAATTACTATTTAAAGTTAAGAAAAATATCCAAATAACATACATGTGCAAAGCCAAAGCATACACTTGTTTTCCTCCTAAGTAGTATTTGTAGGTGGCTCAACAAAAGCTCCCTTCACAAGTTTTCATTGCACAAGATTGTCAGCTTACCAGAAGAAAATTTGCTTCTTTGGTGTTTAATACTATCTGATCACAATCAAATAGCCCTGAACAAATTTAGAGATCAACATGAGTCATGACAAGCAACAACCATTAGTTATCTACTAGTATCCTCGAGATAAATATAAAAAACAATCATTTCATCAACCATTGATAGTGGTTTTTCCAGTAAAGCATGTAATGCAATTGCTGATAATATGTACAATGCATCTAGTCAGTGATTAGCTAAGAAAGAACTAAAGATGAGTCATAAAGCTAAGTTACAGGAATCACAAATACCACAATTATCACATTTGAAGAAGCATTGTTAGGTACCAGTATAGACTAATGATTATGAGCATAAAGGAGAAAAACAAAAGAGCAACATCAGGGATGAGACTAAAATTATAACTCAACATTAATGGTTGTCTATTCTTTTAGCAGAATGAAAGATGAGAAGAAAGTAATATGATAAACTTAAAATTCGGTGCCATCAGTTTTGAACTTCAACTTGAAGTTCCTGCAAAGTGTATGAATCAGCAGCAGCAGCAGCACCGGACAAGACATAGAGTCATAATTCATCATCTGCCTAATTCATATATTCATTTGGCAAATGTAAAGTGGTCATTTAATTGCTTTTCACTCAACAGATTGCAAATAAGAATTGATTATGATTCATGATTCTTCATTTGCCTAACTCATGCCTACTTTTGGCAAACAGAAAATGGTCATTTAATTACTCTCCCCTCACCATGGAAAACATCAATTACTCAACCCCAGCAACATAATCCAATCGAACAAAAAAGAGCAGCCTTGTACATCAGGCTTGGAAAAATCGGATGGGAAAGATACCCACAGAGCCTTGTTGCTGCATTCAAAGAGGTAGCTTCTGTGAATTGAACCTTGACTCAAAATGCATGGGCCACTTTACTGGATGCAAAGACTCACCTTTAACAAAGGACCAATTGCAATCTTCTAATATACTAATTTCCTATGCACTAGTTAAGAACTTGCAGTTCACCTTCTATTTTTTGAGTAGCACAAACAAAAAATCTAGAAGCAAATCTGTATGACCCGCTGTTTTTATGTCATATAGACATCTTGTTCATTATTTGAACAAACCAAAGGGGTGAATTTGGGTATTGCCACTTCATTTTTCTGAATCTTGGAGTGTTTGGTTAGCTTCAAACAATAATCCAAGAAATAAATTGGATCAGCAGTTCAATACCTGCAACCATCTAAGTGATAACAGATACTATGAATTCAACAGTGTTTGAAACTTAACTCTCCTTCTGATGCTACCAAATCTATCATAACCAATACCAATCTTACTGTGCATTAATTTAATTGACAAGTCAGCATTTCCTGCCTTTCTCAGAGCATTAATCATAATTGTTCGAACTCTTCCAGGTACCTCACGACCCTTATCTATAATTCCATCTGCAAGCTTGCAAGCTTGCTGAAGCCGACCTGCTTTACACAACACATTAATCATATCTTCATGGGCTGTCTCAGGCACTACTCCCATAGGTGCCATTTCATCCAGTATCGTGCAGGCCCTATTGAACTTTCCTGAGAGGCACAGACCAGTTGAAAGGACTCGAAAAGCTGCAGGGGTGGGAGTTATTCCCTTATCAATCATCATGTTCCAGAGTTTCAATGCCTCTTCGTTTTTGTGTTTCTTAAACAACCCATCCAAAAGTATGGTGTAGGTATAAATAGTCTGATCACAGCCCTCTATCTCCATTCTCTTAAATAGCGCACAAGCCTCATCGATCCTTTCAGCTTTTACGAAGGCATCGATTAGCACATTGTAGCAGTAAGAGTCTGGCACAAAACCCTTCTCTAACATCTCGTTGAAAAGACGTAAAGCCTCATCAACAAGCCCTGCTTTACCAAAGCCATCAATAAGGCTAGAATATAATATGACATTCACTGGGACATGAGTCTCTTTGCAGAACGTAAACCATTCCATTGCCTTTTCCACCTTCCCAGCTTTGCAAAAGCAGTTAATTATCACACCAAAAGTGACTTCATCTGGCTCAACCCATCATCTTTCATTCTCTGGAACAGAATCATAGCTTGTTCCTCATTCCCACTCTTCGCAAATGAATCAATTAATGCAGTATAAATAGCCACGTTGGCTTTGCAGCCCCTCCTAACCATGTTCTCTAACACTGACATCCCCTCGAATGGCTTCCCTTCCTTGGACAATCCACTTATAACCAAACTGTAAGCATGGGGTGGAATTTCCACTCCTCTCTCTTCCATCTCATGGAACAGCACCACGCATTTATGGAAATCCTCATCAGAATAATGGCATTGCATCAATATCAGATATGTAATTTTATCAGGCTCAATCTCCTTCTCTTGCATTTCAACAAATATATTGACTGCTCTTTGTGTCCTCCCTACTTTGGAGTAACCTTTCATCAGCGTGTTGTAGGAGACAACATCAGGGAAAATTCTATTCTTTTGCATCGCAACAAAGACTTTCTCAGCCGAATCAATAAACATCGAATTCACCAGGCCATCCAACAAACAGTTGTAGCACACGAGCGACGGCTCGACCGAACTCTCCTTCATCCACTTCCAGACCCACAGCAACTCCTCTACCATTCCAACGGAGCCGAGTCTCCGTACTAACGAAGTGGTGGCAGAAGTCGATGCCGGAAGCCCACGGTCTCTGATCTCGGCAACGAGCTCCTTGATTCGACTGGTTTCGTTGGTATCGGAGGAAGAGGACAACATGTCGATCAAGGAGACATAGGAGTCAAGGTCGTGTCCGGGTACTTCTTCTGGGTGGCGGCCCAGCGGAAGAAGGCGAGGGCAAGGTCGGGGCAGCGGCGGAGGTCAGGGGTGCGGATGATGTGGGATACGAACGCGGGAGTGAGGCGGATGATGTACTTACGGCAGAAGGCGTTGAGATCGGAGGAGAGGGAGGCCGGGGAGGAGGCGACCACGAGGGTAGAGACGCGGGAGAGCCATGGGGATGGGTGGCTGGGGTCGGCGGGGTGGCAGGCGAGGCCGGATACGTCGAGAAAGGGATCGATCCACTCCGGCGGAGGGGTCGGAGATGGGGCGCCGGCGAGGAGGCGACGAAGGATGAGATGGGAAGAGAAGAAGGGGCGAATCGAGGCTGATCGCAGCATCGCGAGGCGTCGTCGTGTCCCCTGCAAACGGCCCGCACCGGCTCAGCGTCAAGTCAATCGGCGTATAAATACTCGCCACAGAATTACGCCTCCGATAATTGCAAATATATAGGGGTGTAAATGAAAATAGGCAAATATCACAATATTAAATTAAATAAATTCATCTGGAAAATAAATTAGACTGGCCGTCAACTAACAAATCGAGTCGATTAGGAATCGACCGAATCCTTATAGAAATTAGAATATAAAAGTTTTTGACTCCTGGATAATAATACCGTATGTAGTCATCCATCTACTGTGTATCTATTATGTGAAAATTATAAAAATTAAAATAAGATGATAAAAGATGATTTGTTCAGTTAAGTATTTTCGTCATTCTATACTAGACTCAACACGAAGAAAATAAATTAAAAATTATTAATTCGGATACTGTGATTAATATATGAGGAGGATGAATATACTAATTTTATTTAATTATCAAATTTTAAGATAATAATATCTATATTAACTTTAAACGTATAGATAAATAATATTTTATATAATTAACTATTAAGGACGTATAGAAAAAAATTTGGTTGATTTTTTTTTTTTTTTTTTTTTTTTTTTTTTTTTTTTTTTTTTTTTTTTTTTTTTTTTTTTTTTTTTTTTTTATATGATTTTTATATTTAGAATAGAGTATGGTTTGTATGTTGGGTTCATCGGTGCTATTGAGGATGGCGTTGATAAAAAAAAAAAAAAAAAAAAAAAAATATTAGATGGCGTATGTGATAAAATAGTTTAGTCGATTAAAATAGATTAAAATAAGATTGAGTTGATATTAAAAAAAACAGAATTTAAATTTTAAATAGAATAAATATCCTAGGAGGTAGACTTGAGTTTCGTGTAGCTTTGGTAAATTTACCTAAATTTATTGTATTTTGATAAAATATAATGCAAGCTACGAGGCCAGCCTGCGTTCGCAGGACAATCTCGTCTGGTTTGCCTTTCTTGCTGTATAAATATCGGCAACGCCTGCGTTAGAATTGGGAAGGTGAGATGGCAGATCAAAACGCAAAGGGCGAAGAGTTTGTTCAGAAGGCGGAGAAGAAGCTATCGGGATGGGGACTCTTTGGATCCAAGTACGACGACGCCGCCGATTTGTACGAGAAGGCGTGCAATTGCTTCAAGCTCGCCAAAAACTGTACTTCCTTCTTTTGATATTTGGTTTCGCATCTTTTATAGGATATTTATGCCTGCTTAGAGAAATCGGATTTCAATAATTCTTCTTAGGAATGCTTAGTTGTTTTATCTTCCGCGGATTCGATGGAAGCTTTTAGTGGCGAACGAGAGGATCATGATCAGGAATCAATCCCGATTCTGGTGGACGAGCTGAGTGTGGCCAAACATTTTTTGCATTCTCTAGTTGGACTCTGCTTTTGCTTACCGCTTAGGGCCAGATAGGAAGGCAAATTTCTAGTTAGGGATCCTTGTCAATCCACAAGCTTTGCAGATTGAATTACTAATTTTAACCAATTGGCTTCATCTTGTCGTGGTCAACTGGTCATTGTTATGTAACCACCCCGATCATCACTTTCTACTTTTCAAACTCTAATTCAAGGAACGCCTTGTTGTCCTCCTGTGTTAACTTAGCTCTTGAATGTGTGATCCATCTTCTGATACACATCAGATCCTGTAAGTGAAGGAAAAGGAATCTCTGATTATAAGGTTTCTGCCTTCTTGTTGGCTATATTTCCGAACTAAATGAACAGATGCTATTAATGCCTTCACTCTTAACGAGTTTTGGAAAGCTTGTGCTGCATGTTTTGAAGAGGACTTGTTTGATAAACTTTGGAAAAACATGCTGATCATATTCTATCTGCTACAAGTGTAGTCCAATTTTCTAAATGAAGTGAAGAAAATAATATAGTGTAGGAATATGAATGCTATGCCTCTTTGGGTTGTAGCCCAGACATTGTTGATCTTGTAGGGGTGGATCCTGAGGATTTTTATTTTTTATTTTCTGTTATTTTATATTGAATAGAAAAAATTGATAATCATTAATTATCAGATTAATTCTCAGGTTAAGATCGATCTAAACCAACCCATTCCATTCTAATTTCTATATATATATATGACATGGCAACTATTAAACAACTTATTAGAAATGCAAGACAACCAATAAAAAGAAAGGAAAGACAAATAAGAGTCTATTATTTCTCCTCTCAAAATATCCAAATTTTGATGCCTAATACTCCATAAATAGTTCGAATTGTATAGGAACAATGATCAATTTTAGCGCGAATAGTTTGTAAGGGAATTCTCTCCTCTCTGATTCATTCGACACATGCAATTTCTTTTCCGTTGATTAGCCCTGCAATTTGCACTTGAATTCCTTTTGTATCTGTTTGTTTAGCTAATTCAATAGCTTTTTTCATTGCCTTTAGGAATGAAACTCTATTTTTTAATTGTAAAGCTATTCCGCAAGAATATTAGGTTATACTAGGAAAGAGAAAAAGAAGAAGATAACAAGTGTGTTTATTAGAATGGGTGTTTACATATTTATCCTTGTGAAGTTGGGGAATTTCTAATTTGCCACCAAAAACAATTGTGTAACTTTCTATATGCTTGTAAATTAGCTCAGTTTTAACATGTGCAAGTACCATCCTAATAAAATTAAGTTTCATAGTTATTGCAATTTATTGTAAGTACACACCATTTGCCTTTGCATTGCAAAAAACTAAATTAACAAAAAAATAACTTTTAAAAAATAACATATTTAACACTTTTACTTGATAACTGTTCATTTTATATAAATGGAGATTAAAAAAAACTCACATAATTATTCTAGAATTCAATTGAAATTACTTTATAATGTTTAAAATTCTAGATATATAATTTCTTAAGAATTTTAAAAATACTATTTTTCACATGCCTAACTTCCGTTAGTATTGTTGTATTTAATACTTGGCATTAAAAAATTCTATTTTATTAAAATAGCCCTGTGACATAAATCGATTCAATAAATAATTAGCTTATAATTTTTGCATGGACCCAAATGTTAAATGATGCCATCAATATTTTTATTTGGAAAAAAAGGAAACAGGGAACATAACATTTTCTCAATATATATTAACATAGGAACCCAAGGAACATAAGAGAGAGACTTAGTCCCTAAAAAACATAGGAGCCGAAGTGCAGGATACAAAAACCTACAAGAAACAAAGCAACCAAGAGACTAATATATATAACAAAAACGTGACTTGAACAATTTGGCTATTAGATAACTCCAAACTACACTGATGGTATGAAGAGAATCTGCATAGTTAACATCAGCTATGACTCAGAATGTCTGATGTCAGAAACATCCTTTGCACCAGCCAAAACAAGCTACTGTTTAACAGCAGTGGGTGAGGACTCCCATGGCTGTTGCAATTATCTGTTCTACTGCCTAATGCAATACGTGAGACATTTTAAGGAGGTCTGAAGCTATCAGCAATCACCCTCTCCAGTTCCATCATGGTCCTCCTAATCACATTCTGAAATCTGGTTTTGCAATGATTGGACCATTTGACGATCAAATTTTCACAGCATGTCAATAGTTCTTGTATTTGCCATGGCTCCTCTGCTTCAAATAATCTTGAATTTCCCTCCTTTTAGATTACCCAAATCCAGCATCAACTTAAGCTTCTTAAGAAGATGCAATTCACAGGGGAGCTAATGTTCAGATGGTTGTATTGAAAACCACTATGCGCATGTGGCAGCAGATTCTTCAGCAACCTGGACAATGAGTGCCCATACTTGAAGGACCACCCTAAACTTAAAGAGCAGATGGTCCCTATCCTCATTAACCTCACCATAGAGTTTGCATCTAGGATCCTTCACATGGAACCCTCTTCTCATTAGCCTCTCCACTGTACTGATCTTGTAATGTAGAATAACCCCGGTTGTAACTCTGACTTTGGATACAGAAAAGGAGCTCCAAATGTTTTCTGCTACATCACTGATCATGCCTCCATTAACTAACATAAGGTTTGTTGAATGGCTTGAGAACTGACCTGACCATCCCCATCTCTATTGAGCTTCTTCCCCTACATCAATGCATAATTTCTCCTTCTGAAAGATGCCTCTGATAAAATCTATCCTTCTGCATTATCCTCATAGAGCAGATCCCCTCTCTGAGTGAAATGTAGCCAAAGCTCCTGAAAAGTGGCCTGCTGATTAATTACATACTTGTAGAAGGTTGTATTGGATAGCAAAATCATCTGCCCATCAGTCCATTTGTCCAACCGAAATCTAGCAGTACAACCATTTTCCAGCCATAAATTGATCCATACCTGAAGGAATTCCCTTAATGGGGCCCTCCATATATAGAACTAGTGTCTCCTTTTATTAGTCTCTGTCCAACGTTGTTTATCAAATAAGGTAGGCTTAACCAGCTTTTGCCATACAAGCTCTGGATCGCCCTGGACAAGCTTCCATTCAAATCCTCCAGATTTTGCCAGGTCTAGACCCCCATCAGCTTAGGTCTGATAACACTACTCCAAGGAGCTAAAGAAAAGGATCTTTGGTTTTGCTTCTTTCTATATAAACCATAAGAACTCCTTTCTTAGCTTGTCGATCTCAAGAATCAACCGTTTCTGTACTAAGAATATACTTGCTTGGTGTAGAAGTAAATGTGCATTGGTTTAAGGTCAGTCTTCCTCCAATGGATAAATATCTGTTCTGCCATGTGCTAAGATTGCAGGCTATCTTATCATTTATGCCAAGCATTACAAGGTCCTTTAATACCCAACGGCCAAGTATTTAACAGGCAAATCCACATTAGAACAGCCATTTACCTTTGCTAATGGCATGCTCCAATCTTGGGTGCCACCTATTTGTGTTAAAGAAGATTTACTGTAATTGATTTGCAGACCTGTGAAAAAGGAAAAGAAGGCTAGTATAATCTTCAAGTTCATCAGCCCTTGACAATACCATTCACAAAAATCAGAGTATCATCTGCAAATTGAAGAATCTGAGAAGTGCATGTACTAAGACATGATACATGATCCATCGTAGCTTTGCTTTGTGCCAGTTTGAAACTTTGTTGCTGCAACTCAGCTATCAATATGAACAGAGGTGAAGAGAGTGGATTACCCTGCTTCACCCCTCTCTTGTACTAAACCAACTTCCAATTTTCCCTTACATTAACATTGCAGTGCTACCTCCCTCAAGAATGTTTCCATCCATCTCAGCTACCTTGGTGAAAAACCATGGAATTTCAACACCCATAATAAACTTCCCCAGTTTAGTCTGTTAAAGGGTTCTTCAAAAAGTGTAGTTTGAGCATGGCCACCGCTGCTTTGTTGCTTTGTTCTTGTGGCAGACGTATACCATTTCAGTAGCTGCCATAAAACAATCTTTAGTAGTTCTTTCCTTGATGAATGCATCCTGATCCTAAGCTACCAGACACTTAATGACTGGTTGCAATTTGTTAACCAACTCTTTAGAAATGAGTTTGACAACAGTGAACTCCGGAGCAATAACCCTATATTCCTGTACATGCACTACAGCCAGGTATGACAGTGAGGAATGAAACATTAAATATGCTCATGTCCAGGGTACCAGCATAGAACTCTTGACGTCTTGTTTGATACACTCCAAGTAGGCCTTGAAGAATGCTAGTTAGTTCCATATGGACCTCGGGATTTATTGATAGCCATCTAACTAAGAGCTTGTTGGATTTCACTAATACTGAATGCATTGTTAATTTTAATAGCAGGTACAACTGAAACAGCAAGAGTTTCTCTGAAGAAATAAGTGAATTGACTGAGGATGAGCTTTTGGTCAGTGGTTACCCTACAATTGGTATGAATTTCTAGGATAATGGCCCTTCTAAATCTTCCCTGAACTATCTAATGGAAGAAGGATGTATTCTCATCTACTAAATTTTTTCCAGTTTACCATGGCATGTTGCATAGATTTCAATATCAGGCTCAATTTAGAATTAAGCACTCTTCTTTCATCCAACTCCGCCAATGAAAGGGACCTACCTTGACTATCTATATTAAAGCTGAGCCAATCTATTCCTTATCAAGTTTCATTGAGAGTTGTCCTCTTCCTCCAAGAGCATCAACTTCTGACACCTCTTCTTAGGATTCTAAGTTTCTTTACCATCCCAATCCTTTCTCCATCAGTCCTGTACACATTCATTGAAACCAGTATGAAGCATCCATTTGTTCTCAAATTTAAACAGCTCAGTTGAAGTTGCCAATCTAGTGGTCAAAGAGAGCACCCCACACAACCTGATAGAAAATGTTCTGAAAACTTTCCTTTAATTCAGTGTTTGTTAAGAATTTATCCAGCTTCGGAAAGTTGGAATAGATGCTACTTTGGCAGTTAAGCGTCTCCTTCACTGACAGTGTTAAGTTGAAATCCCCTCCTAGTATCTATGACTAACAGTGGACACTTACTCAAAAAAGGCCCTTCTTCCCCTCTCTAGACATGAGCCATATATGTTAGTCACTGCAATCTTATTTTAGAAACTGAGTTGATAAAAAAAATGTTTTAGAGTAAGCCCCTGCCTCAAAGCCAAGGCATTTTTATCAACTACAATTAAAGCCTAAAATGAAACCATCAGATAATCATAATCCTTCAGCCTCCAAACTAAGCCAATCCATAGTTCTAATTGATTTCTGTGCAGTCAGACCATCAATATTATCATGGCAACACAAAGTTTCCTGCAGAAGAACAAAGTCACACTTGTAACTCAATAGTAGATGCTTAAGTTCTTATTTAGCCACCGTACGCCGACCCCTAATATTCCATGGGACCACCCTTAATCTGGCAATCATTAAAGGAAGACATGCTCCCTGCCAACACAACACCTTAGTTTCTGTCAAAAAGCAATGTGTGTTAGCTCGATCACCAAATTGCTGACTGAGTCCTCATACCCAACCTGCACTGATATGTTGATCAACTCATTATCAAACATATGGGGTATGCCGGGATTCTTAGTTTCCTCATTGACGAGCACATCCTTTGGTTACCCTCATTACCAATTGAGGATGTCAAACACTCCTTACTAGAATTGTGACCTGCCGTCAATACCTACCAAATAGTGCAACATAATTTAATTCAATAATTTGTTAACACATGGACACAACAATGTTTAATTACCTAGTAATTTAATGCATAGTTGGCATTGATTTCGGAAGACAATTGTTGAATGCAACTTTTGGATGTATAGTTTAAGGGAAAAGATATGCTGCCTGACAGCCGTGCATGGCTGAGAGGGAGGCGCCCAAGTGGGCACATGGGCGCCCTTCTCGGTCAGGCACAAGAGTCGGGCAACATATCATTCCCGTATAGTTTAAATTCCTAAAATGCTCATATTTATTTCACGTCTTGGTATTTGGTAGTGATATCAATTGAAGTTTTTCCCACCAATTAACAGACAAACCTAAATTTCAATTAATCTAATCTTTTATATATACAATTAGCAATGCATGTATCTTTTATTAATAATTTATCTTACCTTAATTTCCTAATCTACTGATGACTACTGCTAAACTTATGTTTGGAGCAGAAAATACTAAAATGTGCAACTTTTTGAAATCAAGTATGTTTTATCTCTGTAGCATAATCAACTAACCTTAATCCTTGTTTTGATAAAATTCTGCATAAGAAATATGGATCAACTAAGCATAGTTAAGCAACCAACTTCACTACTAAGTTAGAGTTTACCGTAATACTTGGACTTGATTCAATTAATGGTGATGTAACCAAATCAAATCTAGACTATCTATGCTGTTCAATTTATTCAATTGCTTTCAACAGGACAGTTCAGACTAGTAACTTGCATCCAGTTAGATGAGACTGATCTCCTATGGACAGATCAGATGCTAGTTAGATACTGCGGAGTCAAGTTATGGCATTCAAATTCATCAACTTCAATTTATTTATCTTTAGATTAGTGGATTTGTCCGCCAATTGTATGGTATTTGTTGTTTGATCTGATGTTTTTGAGCTTTTAAGGTCTTTCCTTTCCTTCAGAAAGAAGCTCTTATTTGTGGGGTATAATTCTTCTTAATTAACTTGCCTTATATTTACACTAACAGGGGATAAAGCTGGGTCCGTGTATATTAAACTTGCTGACTGCCATTTGAAGGTTAGCATATTTGTTAGCTTGATAGCATTCTTAATTTAACATGTCATCAATCTAAATGGTGTTTAATTATTCTTTGATATCATCACACAGTTAGAAAGCAAGCATGAAGCTGCTTCTTCTTATGTTGATGCAGCAAATTGTTATAAGAAGATCTCAATTCAAGGTATATAATCACCTGAATATAACTAAAACCACTCTATATGTTGCAAATTTCCTGACACTGTAGTAGTTTTTTTTGCTTTCTGTATTTGAGTGGTTCCATGTTTCTTGGTTTTTTCTAGTTTATGTAACTAAACATGAAAAGCGAACAACATTTTGAAATTTTCACCTTGCTATTTGGACCTCAGAAACTTTTTCCATTCTATGCAGATGCAACGCAGTCATTAGACCAGGCTGTCAACATTTTCTTGGAGATTGGTAGACTGAACATGGCTGCAAGATATTGCAAGGTTGTGAACTATCTGAGAAGTTTCTTTTTATTGTTTTACTATAAGTTGATTCAAATTAGTTAGAAAACTCAATTTTAGGAAATATTCACAGTTTCTTGCATCTGTAGTTCTGGTATTTAATTACATAGGTGGGGACTTCACTGATTTTACTGCTAAGGTGTTGACATGGGACATGCTACGCATGTGCTATAACACATATGGTGCTATCTTGGGAATGAAAACAGTTTAAAATTATGTGTTTGGAATAGAAATACAGTTAAGATCTATGATGATGATTGTTTCCTGATTTAAGTTCATAGTGTGCTTAAATCAACTTAAAATCAGGAAACAATCATCATCATAGATCTTAAGTTCTTTTACTGAGATTCCACATCATCATCATACAGGAGCTCGGTGAGTTATATGAACAAGAACAGCATCTAGAGAAGGCTATTGACTACTTTGAACGAGCTGCTGATCTATTTCAAAGTGAGGAAGTGACAACTTCTGCTAACCAATGTAACCAAAAGGTTGCACAATTAGCTGCTCAACTAGAACAGTAAGTATAATTATCTTGTATTTTATCCTAACATATTAAACTGTGAATCTTATGTTTTGGTTGTTTTGATCTATTAATTAGCTAGTAGGATTTTAACATAAACCTTTTGTTACCAATGCTCTTGGAGTAATGATTTTGCACATTGTATGAGCAATGCTAGAGTATGTAGGTTTCACCCTGCCTTCGCACCTTCAGAATTACATTTATTTATTTAACTCATTGATTTACTATAGTAAACTAATACTTCTTTGTGCAAATGTAAAATAAACTACATTTATTTATCTTGTTAGTTTATCATAGTTAGCTGTTACTTTTTATGTTCATGTGTAAATTTTGCTATTTGTTTATGTGATTGTTTAGTGAGTGAAAGTGTGAAACTATGACAAATAAATACTACAGTTAGGCTGTGAAACTATGACAAATATGCATATCAAGTGAGAGAGGAAGACAAAAAAAAAATGGTTATCAACAATAAAATAAGATAAAATTTATTTAATATAAACGATGATATAGTAGGGGATAGAGTCAAATAATATACATAGTAGAGATTATCGTTGGGAGAAGGTTTGGTTGTTGTTGTTACTATCATTTTGTTTTTAGTGAGTATATTTGTTCACTAAGAAAATAGTTGCATTAAACAACCATTTGAGATTATAAAATCTATCGACTGTCCAAGAATCAATAGTATTTCCAAAGTTTGGTCTAGATGATACTATTTATCCAGGGAAATTTATATAACTTAGTCAGTTATACATAGTAGAGTACCTTATCCACCATTTTTGCTTGTACATTCAGTTTGTCAGAGTCTTATCTGCCATATGGAAATTGTGTTTGGTTAACAACTCCCTTTGCTTTGACCATAAGACCATCTAAACAAAGATTTGCTTTCATTCTGTGTTATGTATTTATCTTTTAATTATCTCAAGGTTCTGAAAATTTCTATATTCAGTATTTGCATTGTTCATTGTTGAAGACTTTGCAGATCATAGGACTTCTATATACTTTCTAGAATCCTCATATGCATATGTTAATCTTCAAATAGTTTAAGCTTTCCATTGTAGCTATGGAAAATTTAACACCTTGTGATCTTTCCAGATACCCAAAGGCAATTGAAATCTACGAAGCAAATGCCAAACACTCGATCAATAATAATCTTCTCAAGTACAGTGTCAAGGGAATTCTTCTTAATGCTGGAATATGCCAATTGTGCAAAGGTGATGTTGTTGCAATTACAAATGCATTAGAGAAATATCAGGTTTGTTTGTTTTGGTTGATAATTGATGTTTCTTGTGGGAGAGAGAGAGAGATATCATTAACCTGACTGCACTTGTGCAGGAAATTGATCCGACTTTTTCAGGCACACGGGAATACAAACTTTTATCTGTAAGACTTTATTCTATTTTTGGATGATAAGTTTGTCTGATTTGTCATTTACAGATAGATTCTTTGCTTAGTTGACCAAGTTCCTACAATTTCTGGTTGCAAGAAGACCTGACATAATCTATTTTACCACAGACAAAATCTTTTCAACTGGAGTGTTTCAAATCAGTTGTGTTGGAAGAAAGGATTAAATATAGAACTAGGAAGGTTAACTAAATGTGTATCAGAATGAATGATACATTTTTTT
Source organism: Boesenbergia rotunda (assembly GCA_024364735.1). Taxonomy (NCBI): domain Eukaryota; kingdom Viridiplantae; phylum Streptophyta; class Magnoliopsida; order Zingiberales; family Zingiberaceae; genus Boesenbergia; species Boesenbergia rotunda. The sequence continues at coordinate 148,507 of JAGFNQ010002387.1, read as the reverse complement.
TTGTCGATAAAACAGCTATAGAATATACCAACACAATTTTATAGATATTATACAACATATTGAGCGTTCTTGCTTTGTTTTCTTGCTCAGAAACTCAGAACAGACTATCATGTAAGAAGTCACTTATTATTTGTGTATGGTACAATGAATTTTGACTAGTTATGTTACGAAAATAAGAAATAATGTCCGTGAAGCTTCAAGTTTTAGCTATTAACAGGTCAGTTAATCTATTCATTTTCCCTCCTTTTTCTTTGATACCATTTCCATTTCAGGCATTAGCGGATTCAATGGATGAAGGAGATGTTGAGAAATTTACAGAAGCACTTCATGAATATGATAGCATGACAAGGCTGGTATGTATTTTCTATTAATGTTAGGTGTACTCTAAATTCTTTGTTCTTCTCATTGGTCTGGCATGTTTCAGGTAGCAAGAACATAACAAGTTGATAATTTCTTACCAAATGCGTGGGTAACAGATTTGAGTTCAATACTAAACTTGAGATAATAATTGCCTCATTACAACAATACCAAATAGTTGTGGATTACTACAGATGTTTGAATTAGGTTTACATATGCTGATTGGAATTAGATTGATTTGTTTTATATATCTATATTCCTCTAGTAATTTATCAAGGAGTCCTGATATCCTACATAATCGTCAATGTTAAATTCAAGAAGCCCTAATTACACAGATAAATCTTTACCAACCCCAACTTCTTTCTTTCTCTGGTCTTTCAAACTACTCTAAAGTTACTCCTGATTATATATATATATATTGGGAGGAATGATATGTTACCTACCTTATGTTGTACACCTGGTGCACACCTCTAGTGTATTTTTCCTTTTTTTTTTAATTCCTAAACCTTAAATACTATACCCTAAAGCCTAAAGCCTAAACCCTAAGTTTAAAAAAAAAATTACACTAGGTATGCAGCATAAGGTAGGCAACATAAGGCGGGCAGCATATTAAAGTCTTATATATTGGTGAACCATGGATTTGGAAATTTCTGATATACTTGAAGGCGACAATTTGTTTCACATTGCAATAGGCTCTTTCATCTGATATGCGAAAGCCATTCTATGTTTCTTCATAACCCTACACAAAGCATTTTCATATTTTCACTATGGTTTTCTTTAGTCTTTACTCCCGGCAGCGTTGCATAGCATTTTTGTTGTTTAAACTTGTGATTTTGCTGATAATACAAATCTCAATCGACAATAGGATGCTTGGAAAACCACGCTTCTCTTACGTGTGAAGAACACCATCAAAGCAAAGGAAGAGGAGGAAGATGATCTCACCTGATTCATTCCGAAAAGAACTAGCATTGCCTATATCTTCATCTGCACTCGCACATATTATATCTTCCTCTTTTCATTCGCTTGTTCATGGTTATGGCAGTTTTAAAGAATTTGGTTTCAGTGTATGAGGTTAATACGTTCAGGTCATGTTCAAATTTTACCCTTGAATGTTGTGGATACTATTAACCAGAATATGGGTATTTCCATTCTATTCGCATGCATTGGTTGGCGGGATTTCTTTGTTTACTTTTGATGTTCGAAAAATAGTATGCTATTTAAATTCTAGAATGATTTTTCCCAAGTCTTATCAGGAGTCTTCATGTTTAAAAACTCCTAAGTAAGCCCTTAGTGGTTGACATCAAAATACTTCCAAGGAACTCTCTTCTTCTTGTGTTCTATGTATTCTTCATACAATTCTTCTCATTGGCTTAAAGATTTATTGGTATTTAACCTTTGGCCTTCGAAATAGAGAGCTTAGTCCAAGAGGTAAATCCAACTTAGTTCGGTTCAATCAAATTCTAAAAAAAAAAAAAAATCTAGGAAAATATGGTCTTGCAAATTCTACTATTGAAACTTCGATAAACATAAATCGTTGAACATCTAAAGCATTTGGCATAATGTGATTTCACAAAATGGAAGGGGAGCTTTGGCATAATATATTAAAATTGTCATGTGACTTTGAGATTATGAATTTGAATTGTGAAAATAATCTCTTATAAAATGCAAAGGCTATGTACAATTAATTCAATGTGGTCCGTTTCTTTTTTGGGATCCCACACTAATAGGAGTTTTGTAAACCGATGTATCTTTTTGACTACATAAAATCATTTAGTAGCGGCTTAAGAGATGTTTGAAGTAGTTTAGTGTGCACTTCCATTCAAATGCACAGGAGTGTTTACATCACTTAGAAGTTTGAATGATTCTTCTCTGTTGTTCATTTAAACATACTTGATAATTTAAATTTGGCACTAGCGGATTTAGATGGTCATTTATCACATTCAAATAGAGTTCGAATAAACGATTAAGAGCTGAGCTCTATTTGGATGATTAGAAATAAGCAGGCATTCACTCAAATTGATGTAAAGAGTCCGATGCTGGAATCTTTGAAACAATGTGCCTTGTAAAAACATTGAGAAACATTTTAACAATCTTAAATTTGAACATGTAACAACGGAATTAATTAATTCTAGGAGATATTTTAAGAATACAAAGAAAGAAACAAAAAAAAACTAAAAGCCTGTGCCAAAATGACTGAATTGAAACTCAAGGGAAATTTTCCAAGATATATGAAATTAGGAAGGCAAAAATGAAATCTTCTGAAAAAACTAATGCTGTGATCGAGTATGATGCAAACTCTGGCATTTCAGGCATCTTGGCATATAAAGAACACAGTTCAGTTAAGGGTTCAAGAGAAAACAAAATGTTACAGCACTTCATGCCATAGCCTTCAAATAATTTTCTTTTGACAGATTCTAGGGGACTATGCTTTCACATCAAAGGTCATAACTTAATATCGTAATAAGAAACTCCTAATGATCACGAGTAAGAACGAAACCCGACATTTTACTACAGTGTGCGCAAACTGGATTGTGCCCCGTTACCACCATACAAGGAGTACTGATCTTGAGGACGCATTTGGTTTCTTGCATCTGTTTGAGGCCTTGAAACCCCGTCATGAAGAGTTGTTCCCCCTCTTGTCAAGTCCGAGTATGGAAGGGAATATCTACTTTGAGAAGGCTCTTCAATGCCAACGTGTTCAAAATATTGCTGGTGCACTGAGCTTGCAGATCTACTATGGAAGGTTGTTCCTTCTCTAGTCAGGTTTGATGGCAGGGAATATCGGCTGAAAAGACGAAGTTCCCTGCCTCGAGGATAACTGTTAAAGTTCTGTCCTCCAGAAGGAACACCAGTTCCATTTGAGAAGGGTATCTGGTCTGCTTTCAAGCATGAGTAAGGTAAGGTACTCCTGGTAGATGCAGGAATGCCTATAACTGGATGGTAATTACCAATTTCAAATTTAGTCATGGGATTCTTGGTCCCAGCTTCAAAATAAGGAATCGCTGTGTGAACATCATCACATCCAGGGCGAGGATAGCTGGCTGTCAAACTTACTCGGGAACTGTAAAAGTCACTCCCTGAGCTCTGTGCCTGTGGAAAAATATCAGTCGGTAGTCTGAATAAGCTGGAAGAATTGCTTGGACCTTTCAAACTTTCGCCAAGTATATTTGTCCTAGTATGGCTAGTGCTTGCTGATGGTAAAGTTGCCTTGATGCCTTGACCTGGCAAAGGCAATCTATGGAGATCTTGTTTTAAGGACATCTTGGCTTGGTGAAGAGCTTCAAGGACTCCTTCGAGGTTGTTGCTGGTTGATTGATACGGTTTTGTGTAGGATGGTTCTTGAGTGCTTGTCAATGGCAATTTTTGTATCTCTTTCCAGGAATTAGTGGCAGAATGGCTTCCAATTGGCAGTGAATCAACATGGCTTTGTGCAAGTATATCATTGTTATGACTAGATCCACTGTCAGAGTTTTCATGTACTAGAATATCACTCTTCTTATGAAAAGAGCCGGACACTGTGCTTACTTGGGTTGGAAATGCAATCTCGACAAAACAGGCCTCAATGTCACTAACTTCCACATGTTGACCTATTTGAACCACTGAGCCATCGGCACTAGCCATAAAGTTACTTCCACTTTGAGTTCCAGATAGATCAGTGGGCAGGAAGGCATTTAATTCATAACCTTTTCCTTTGAGTCTGTTGTCAATATTTCCTGAATGTTCATCATTTGATGCATTACCTGCAGGATGTTCACCATCTGATGTATTAGGAGGTTGTATACCATTCGTTATGTCGAGCACACGACTTTCAGATGGACATTCAAGTTCTTGGCTCCCAGGGAGAATCACAATACCATCTGATTTTGCTTGGTAGTTTTCATATGCTATTTTCTCAAAACATGGAAATGCATCTTTCTGGGGTTCAGCATTGATTTCAGTGACACGACACAGTATCCCAGATTTGGAAAGGCCCTAAACATTGAGAAAAAGAATGAGAGAAAAATATCCACAAAACTATTAGCCACAATGTTCGTATGCTCCAAAAAACAATAGAAAAAATAGCATTGGCTCTATGATTTGCAATCAAAATGGTGATAAGTTTGGCAATAAAAATGCAGCTTCTCTGATCACAATGCTCATGAGACATGGAGGAAGCTGGAAGCAGTATAGAGTAGGAAAGCAATTTCAACAAGAATAGCAAAGAACTTGTGTATATATATATAAACCTGACCAATTTTTGAACATGCTTTGGGTAGCTAGGAAAGCAAACTCTGGAACAGCAAAGGAATGATTTCAAAGTGGAGAAAGTGTAGAAAACTGTCAATTTTAATTTTAACAAATCAATTGGATAAGCATAAATTATAGTCAAGAAAGATAAAAGTAAAAATATAAGAAGTGCTAGTTGATACAAAAAATTATAGGATGTACTTTTAAAGCATTAGTTCTTGCAGATAAAACTTATTGGACATGTGAGGCATGCAGAGACACAGATAGGAGAAAGATAACAAACAAACATGAAAAATAGAGTACTGCATTAGGAAGCATGAGCCAGAAGCAATAAAGAATTCGTAAATACAAATAGAATGAAACAGCAGTGGCTTAATAGGAGTTGCACTATTGAAGCAAGGAGAATGAGTGGGGAAAAAAAATAGTGCAAGTTCTCAGTAATGTTAAAAGCCCTTGAAGTCAATGTGGCCCCGATTGAGATCCTTTATAGGAGCCATAAAAAATTCATTGGAACAGATCATATAATCATAGCATAGGATCATAAGACTGTACCATTTAACATTTTTGCATAAATTGTAATTGAAATTTAGAATTTATGGTATATTTTTCAATATATACTATTAATTTGAACATCTAAAAATTGCATCATTGCATAAAATAAGTGAAACATGTAACACAACGTGAAGGGTTAAAAATTCCACACTATTTCTAAACATAATTAAAATGTGTTGTAGTATCATAAAATATTTTTATTGGTCCAACTTTTATTAAAATATATGATAATAGAAATGGTTAAAACTTTTTTTTGAGTGTCTTTCCTATCAAGTCATGATTTTCCAAATCAAGTTCCTACTTAGGAATGAGAACCTAGGGTTAGAATTATGAGATCAAAACATAATTGAGATCCTAAGATTTGAGTTTTCTAAATTAAATGATTGTGAGAATCCATGTCTTACATTGGAAGACTAAGTGAAAATAGAATAAGATTGGTAGGATTATGAGATTATAGCCAATTAAGATGCAACTCGAGATTTGAGTGTTTTGAGCAAATTTGGATTATAGGCGGCAAACTTGACAATCAGATTTAAACTAAACTCACAAAGTTTTGTTGCCTCCTTATCATAAGGAAAACCTTACCAGATTTGAACTTTTATTCTCATTGTATTTCTTCTCCCATTCTTGTTGAGCTTTTTCTTCTGCCTCAAACTGACCTATCAGCTGCGCTTGCTGCTCCAGAACTCTCTCCATTTCTTCATCCCTCTCATTCCCAATTAAATCAGCTTCTTTCTTTTCCAAACTTGCCAAAGATGCCAGACTTCCAGAAACTTTCACAGATAAGTTAGCTAAGTCATCACTGTTAATTGCATAATCATCTCCCATCTCTGCAGATGATCTGGTAGAGCACCAACTCAATGTCATCATATTCAAACTTCTGAAATAAAACAGGATTTAATATTATTCAAGACAATGACATAAGAGGAAAAAGGAGCATACCCCACTTCTTTCCGTTTTATTCTGCGGCATGACTTTCCCAGGTTATATTTTGGAGAAGACTCGACATATGATATAAAACTATTTCGCCTTTGTCTCGACCTGTCCTGCTTTCCTTTGGTCTTTCTAGAAGAATCTGGGCTGCTACTATGGCTTTTCCATGACAGGCTCCCAACTTGAGAGGATGAATCTTCAAGGTAAGAATTTGATTGTGTATCTCCAACCACAATCCTCTCTTCATCTGCCTTTGTACAAGCTTCATTTTCTCCAAAATCTTCATCACACCCTCTCTCGGCAATAGGACTTTCATCTTTGTCAGAGCTAGAATCGATTGCATCAGAGAGATCATTAATCCCGTTAGTCTCTAGAATGGAGACAGCCTCCATTGCTGCCTGCTCCGCTTTCCTCCTCTGGATATTCATAATTCTAAGTTGCTCCTCTAATTCCATGACCTGAATATGAAACATTAACAAACCCACTAAATCATATAATACCTAAAGCAGATTTCCCAACAAGAAACATGACAGCATATATGGCTAACCCTTTTAGCTAATTGGTCAGCTTTTTCCTTTGCAGCTTTAGAAACAGTCCTCTCAGATAGTAATCTAGCTCGAAGGAACTCAATGGTCATTGTTGTCGAGTCACCCATGATGTGTACCAGCAAAAATTTAACAATCTAAATCTCAAAATCCTCCAAAATGAATCATTTCTCTGAGAAAGTATCACACACTCAAATTAGGCAAGTAAATCAGCATTATATATGACAATTAAGTAAAAAAAAGGCCAAAAGAACAATGTACTGTATGATAAACAAGCGAGCAAGAAAATGGAGAGATCAAAACATCAATTGAAACAATTAAGTAAAAACCTGCTGAGGAGTCAGTTTGGTGACGAAGAAACTGCATCAAAGAGATGCAGATCCAGCCGTTATGCTTTACTCCCTTAGCATCAGCAGATCATTCGGAAGTCCTTTCTAACTGCACCAGTTAACCAACCAGCAACTAGAAAATAAATTCAAAGCTGTTTACTTACGCCGCAGATATGGACAACACCAAATCGAAGCACTAACTCCTAATGAAGACATACAAGATAAAAGGGCAAAAGGAAAAAAGAGGAAAAGTTTTAAAACTTCCTCTTTAAGAAGTAATTTCAAATTTTCGAAAAAATTGACACACGCCCATCTGTGACACTTTACTTTACCAACTCCATGATAAGAACACTACAGATTGGCACGACCTTGATTGATCAATAGATCCAAACAAAGAGCGAGATTAGAAAGCCAAGAGACTACCTTTAGGACCAAAACCTCCGCGGATAAACGAAGGGATTCCCATCCGCGAACTACTCCACAACGAGATCAACAAGAACAGGAACCTGACAAAGAGACACGCTTGAGTACCTGGGAAATCGATCGATAAGCTTCTAACTAGCGATAGATCAGAGATCGATCAACTGCTCTCGTCTTCCAAATCTTCCCAGTCGCCGCCGGTTTCTCAGAGACCGAGCGAGGAAGTCTTATTTTATTCGCACCCACAAAATTTCATGCTGACCCTTGAAATTTCAAAGGAAATTATATATTTTTTAACTCTTACCAATTTGCGACATATATCAGTTTAAAATTTTTTACCTCTCGTAAGATTTTATATTTAATCCAGTAATTTATAAAAGAATATATGTAAAATAAGTGAATTGATATGGAAATTCAACATTTTAACTTATTGAAAATAAATAGTTCATTCAACATTTTAATATATTATGAGAGATTTTTCTTTCAATAAATAGCGAATTGGAGAACTAAGATAAATTTTCATGTGTATTTTTTTTAATTTATTCGAGTAGTCGAGAAAAAATTTATATGGGATCGAATGAATCTCGTCGAAGACTTAGATAATTAATATCAATTAAAAAAAGAAAATAAATAGTTTCATTAAATTATTTAGTTTTAGTAGACAAAAATATTTAATTTCACTAATAATATATCTAAATTAAAAATATAAATTATTAATTAATATATTAAATCGAGATACATATATTTGTTTCAATTTTTTTAAAAAAATGTTTATCTCAAATAAAAAATGTGTATAATTTTTCTTCATTTTTTTTAAAAAAATATGCAAATGCATTTGTTTAAGAAAATATAAATTCATGATGGGCATGTTAAAATCTTATAATTTTAATATCACATTAATTTAAAAATCCAAAAAAACGCCAAACCCAATTGCTAATTAGTGAAAATAAGTTAGATGAAAAAGAACAATCTTGTGCATGAAATTCTCGTCATGCGGGATACCTAGAGAAGGTTCTATTGTACGCAGTCTTATCCTACTTTGTGAGAGACTGTTTCTAGGACAAAATAAGTTAGATGAAAAAAACTATTTTAATTTCTTTTTCTTAATCTTTTAAAAATATTTATGTTTTAAATTTTAGTATTGTAGAAATACTTTAAAAATTCCTAATTGTATCAATTTGATCTTTATGATAATTTTATTATCACAATAATTTAAAAAGTCCCCAAAAAATCAAATCCAACTGCTAATTAGTGAAAATAAGTGAGATGAAGAAAATATTTTTAACTTATTTTTTTATTTTTAAAAAATATTTGTATTTTAAATTTTAGTATTGTAGAAATACTTTAAAAATTAGGAATTGCATCAATTGATCTTTATGATAATTTTAGTATCACAATAATTTATGTAATTCAAAGGTAGAAAATAACTCTTCTAAAATACTTATCTCTAGGTCTTTTAAGATATAGTAGATATCTACTATTGATGTCCACTTTGGGGTTCTCGAAAAGCGTTGAGTACATATCGGAGAGAATCTCGATTTGAAACTGTTTCTCTGAGGTTGGTCAGTCTAGTGATTAGTTCTTTGATCTTCGCATGCAATTGAGAGACCTTCTCTCCCTTTTTCATCCGGAGGTTCGTTAATTGATTTCTGAGTAGGACTCGTCTTGCTAGCTTAGCCTCCGAGGTTCCTTCGTAGAGCTCCAGGAACTCTTCCCAGAGTTCTTTGGCGGGGTCGTAGGCGACTTGCGACGGTAGTATACTTAGCAGATGGAATTTCACTTTACAGTTAGCCACGAAGTCAATCTGCTCCTTTTTGATCCAAAGATATTCTTCCTTTTCTTCTCTATTATGATATTTGGATGTTACATAACCATACTAAATTGTTAGAAGAATGTCAAAGTTTAAAAAATACCTCCATTTGTCATTTCTAAAGTTCGAACTCCTTAAATTCTGGTCGGTGAATATTTGGTCTGACCATCTTTCTGTTGCTTTAGTCAGCAGTTAGTCGTTCTGAAGCGGTTGGGCTTTGATACCAATTGTTAGATCATATTGAACTGGCTAAAAGGGTGAATAAGCTACAAATAAAAGTTAACAATTCTCTTGCTATCGAACTTAGCAAAGACACATAATTAATTAAAAATAAATATATAACATAAAAGTAGAAAGGGACTCAGGAGATTTACTTGGTTATACCTAGGTGGTTATTAATCCAAGACAAATAAAAGCACTAAACGAAAATGTAAAATACGGCGATTCGAAAATCCGGACCAGAAAATTTTTCGGGATTTTTCCGGATAGAGTCGGGTGTTTCCGACCCTACAGGAGGAGCCCAAGGGGCTTCATTGTAAAAAGACTTTAAACTTATCCAGGGTTCCATAAAAGAAAAACCTCAAATAAGTTAGTTTATATAAATTTACCTAAAGTTAAGGGGTTAAGTTGATAAACTATTCAACTATAGAGACTTGAGGTGTATTACATAAATTTAGAAAGGTTAATCTGTGAAAAACCCCTTATCCTAAGAGCAAGATTGGAATTTCTAAAAGTGGAGGGGCCTTTTTGTAAAAAGCCCCTCACTTAAAACTCTCTTCATCCGTTTCATCCGCCCGAAGCCAAGTAGCCGACGCCTCTTCTCTTACGCGTGCCCTAAACCCGAGCGCCGACTCTCCACTCTTCTCTACGCTCGGGCGTAGCCATAGACTCGACTTCCTCCGTTTTCTTCTCCCTCCGCGTGACCTAGCCGCAGGTGAAGCCACTGCCCGACGGCGATGTTGTTCCCTTGTCGCGCGATCCGAGCAGAAGCCCATCGACCTGCAAGTGATGGCACCATCGACGATCTGATTCATCATCACCGGAGCCATGTTTTGATCCCTTTCTCGTTTCTCTCGGTCTCTCCACGGCGTCGACCGATCCGTCATCGATGGCCACCCTAACGCATCTCCGGATTGTCGCAAGCACGGGTTGCCCTTTTTCTCCTGGACCGTGCTGCCACACTGATATGGAGCCGTGCCCTAGTTCTATTGTCGTCCCTCTCCGATCTTCCACACGGTTAGTGGAGCTTCGAGTTATCGCTGGTACATTTCCTTTTGTAAGATCTATAGATTTGATGAATCAAGGTTGTACTGAGTTCTGTGTGGATTGGTTGGTTGTAGGTATGATTTCTGTTGTGGTGTTTTTGGATTGAGAATTTGATTAGGTTTTTGATGGTGTTTGTGGTGTGTTCTAACCGTGAGGTGGGTATGTTATCTTTTCAGTGTTCCTATTGGAAGATTGCTACTGTTCGATTGTGGCTTAGGGAGGTTGTGTTAGAAATTTGGATCTAAGTATCTGATCTTGGGTTTCTCTTGCCAGGAGGTCCTGTTTTGGAATATATGAGTCTGTTATGAGACTTATGGGGAATTATCCTATTCTGGCCTTGTCCTCCTTCCCTGCCGTGAGATGTAAAGGAGGGATTGGATTGGTACAATCTTAAGGTATGGTGTGTAACGTACCCAAGTTATGAATCTTGATTGATGTTATGGGTTTTGATTTATTCCTTGTATGAGGTTTTACGGGGATTGATTTTGATTGTTCTATTTGATTCATCTCTATAGGTTTGGATCTCTAATGGTGGGTGTTCATGCGTGTGGTCAGGTGAGACTTGATTTATTTCAATGTGTTGTGTCTATTTGATGCTGTGAGCTATAGTGGATGAATTGTTGATAATCCAACTTAAGTCAGATTAGATGAAGTACGTCTACTAGCTTAATTTCATTTGGATTGTGATGTTGAACCTAAAAGGAGCTTGCCATGTATACTTTGGATCTTGGAGCTAGTAGATTCAAGGATTGGGTTTTATTCGAGGTAATCTCTTGGATCAGTTTTGGGGATTTGAACCTAAACTAAATTGATTCGGGTGTCGAAAAACCTAACATGAATCTAATCAAGGTAACTTGGGATAATTAAGGCTAATCATTTAATTATGGTTAATTAAATGAAATAGGGATAATTAGAACGATCCTAAGTATTTGAGACAGTTTGGTTAGCTATAAATTACAGATTACTATAGCTAAACATTATGTCTTTGATACAGGGCTTTGATTGAGTGCATCATTGCTGACGACCAGACGGGAGGTCTTTTCGGATACGAGTATCTCTATTTTGGAGGCGGGTACCCTTTGACTTATCTTTTAGATATTGTCATATTGCTATGCCTTGTCTATTATAGATAGCAGTAAGTTTGTACGCTATCCTGAGTTATTATTCATATTCTGGATACTTATTAGTCATCCATGAGTTATTATTCATGACCTGGATACTTGTTAGCTATCCCTGAGATATTATTCATGTTCTGGATACTTATTAGTTATCCCTGAGTTATTATTCATGACCAGGATACTTGTTAGCTATCCCTGAGTTATTATTCATGTTCTGGATACTTATTAGTTATCCCTGAGTTATTATTCATGTCCTGGATACTTGTTAGCTATCCCTGAGTTATTATTCATGTTCTGGATACTTATTAGTTATCCCTGAGTTATTATTCATGTCCTGGATACTTGTTAGCTATCCTTGAGTTATTATTCATGTTCTGGATACTTATTAGTTATCCCTGAGTTATTATTCATGTCCTGGATACTTATTAGCTATCCCTGAGTTATTATTCATGTTCTGGATACTTATTAGTTATCCCTGAGTTATTATTCATGTCCTGGATACTTGTTAGCTATCTCTGAGTTAATATTCATGTTCTGGATACTTATTAGTTATCCCTGAGTTATTATTCATGTCCTGGATACTTGTTAGCTATCTCTGAGTTAATATTCATGTTCTGGATACTTATTAGTTATCCCTGAGTTATTATTCATGACCTGGATACTTGTTAGTTATCCCTGAGTTAATATTCATGTTCTGGATACTTATTAGTTATCCCTGAGTTATATTGCCTGACCTGGATATTTGTTAGTTATTCCTGAGTCATCATGTCTGTTCTGGATACTTGTTAATTATCCCTGAGTCATTATGTCTGAACTGGATACTTGTTAGTTATCCCTGAGTATATTGCCTGACCTGGATACTTGTTAATTATCCCTGAGTCATTATGTCTGAACTGGATACTTGTTAGTTATCCCTGAGTTATATTGCCTGACCTGGATACTTGTTAGTTATTCCTGAGTCATTATGTCTGTTCTGGATACTTGTTAGTTAGCCCCGAGTTATTATGTCTGAACTGGATACTTGTTAGTCATCCCTGAGTTATTATGCTGTTAGTTCCATACAGTATCAGGTAGTGTCATATCTAGATGTATGCTTAGAGATCGTGATGTATCTCCTGCCTTTGACCTTGAGGGATCTGTAGTTTTCAGCCAGTATACCTTGTAGGTTACCTGTATTTCCTGTTATAGGATTTCAGACTGAAACCTAGTATACTGAGGACTTGGGAGGGAGTTATGTGTATCTATCATACACCATCCTTGCATTGTTGCATGCCGGCGATCAGCGACTCCCTTGTGGTTGAGCCTAATCGTTTTCCGGCACATGATATGATATGCACACCCGGCCACTCATGGGTTAGTGGATACCGTAGCGTGTGTGCATTTGCTCTGTATTGCTCCGCTCAACCGCTCATGGGTAGTGGTTTTGGAGCGTGGTAGCAAGCAGGGATCCCTTCTCTTCCCATAGACCAGAGAAGATGAGAGAGATATCTCCCCCATATATATATGGGGCGGAGTGTTCACTCCACCAGCATCCTGTCCACTCGGTCACTCATGAGCAGTGATAGCAGGGTGCGTACAGTGTCACAGCTCGACCCACTCGGCCGACACAGTATCGCCTGTCTCGGTGACTTGACTGGTGTTAGGGGGTGACCATGACATTGCATCATATGCATACGATGCATTGTGCACTTGATTGTGTTTGATGCATTTATTTGCTGGACTTGATTGACATGCATGTATTGGATACCTGTATACCTTGGTTTATATGTTATACTTGTTCCATAGGGATTTATTTCACCCTCTGCAGGATAGATGGATTCTGGTATGTATCTTTATTCAGTATCTTCAGTATACCCTTTCTTCCTATTGTTCATATGAGGTTGTATCAGCATAGACTTCTATTGTTATTATAACATACTATGCATATCTACTGGGTATTCGCTGAGTTTATGGACTCACACCGTTGCCATATGTTTTTATTTCAGGTTGAGATACTTGGAGTCGCCAGAAGAGCCCAGCGGCCAGTCCCTACCCATCGCGTCGACATATTTTTGCCTTGTACTTGTAGTACACTTGTTTTATATTTCTGTTAGTGATTTGTATATGTCGTATGAGTGTCATGTGCCCTAAGGGGCTTTTGTATTGGTTGTTTCGTCGTAAGTCGGACCGGTCCGCAGTCAGGTATGTTTTACTTAGTTGTCTGGTGTTTTTATGTTGTGTCTATCTTTATTTTGAGGCCTGAGGCCAAATTATTAAACTGCGTGTGTGTTTGGATATTATATGTATGTGTAAATTGTCCGCCGGACAGGGGAGGTGCTGTCCGATTTTCTATTGGACCAGCGGCTCCTGGGTCTCGGGGCGTGACAATTTATTTTGGTATCAGAGCTCAGGTTTTCGGATACCTTGAGGGCTTGTGGATTTACGGTTTCTATCCGATACCAATTTATTTTGGTATAAGACCGTAGGTTTGCGATGTCTACTTATTTTATGAGTCTTTTCGGATTTGTTCAGAGTTGTTTTCTCGATGTGGTTGTCTGGGACTTGGCGCGATGGGACTCCTCCTGGCGACAGGTATTTCTTCTGATCGCTTGTATCCCTTATCCTAGTTAGGATGGATAGAAATTCTTTCATGTCATTGGATTAGGTTGTTATTCCTGTATAGTTATGTATAGATAGAAATTCCCTCATATTATGGGATCATGTTATTATTCCTGTATTTAGATATGGTTAGAAATTCTCAAATGTTATTGGATCATGTTACCATTATTATATACTTAAGTATGGTTAGTAATTCTCTTATGTTACTGGATTATGTTACTATACCTGTATATCTAGGTATGATTTAGAAATTTTTCTCATGTTATCGGATCATGTTTTTATTCTTGTACCCATCTGGTAATTTGGTTAGACTATCCCAGCTTGGTGGGATCATATATTCATACTGGATGGATAAATATTTATAGACTTGGTTTTAGTTGGATTGACATATTGTCAATCTATTTTATTCATGATCGTTCATGTGAGCGATTAGTGACATGTTGTGGATGAGATCTTGGACTGGGGAATGTTAATTCTCTAGTAGCACCGATTGTTCAGTCGGAAAGCAAGGGTCGAAGTTGTCGACAACCTATTGGAGGTTTAGGATTTTTGTTTTTCCTAGACCTTACTATTCATAGTACGTGTATTAGCTATTATTAGCTAAGCGAGAACTAGGGTTGACTATCGTAGTTGGCTCGATCAGTGTAGGATCAACTTACCCTAGTTCAAGGAGTTTCAGACCGTTGGATCGTTCGTGCCTAGTTAGGTGACCTGGATGACACGTGTATGGTACATGACTTATTTTCATGTAGGAGGGTAGCATGAGCTACATATTATCATCGTTATTGGATTGATATATTTTATTCCATGGGGACTTTGATCAAGGATCACCTGTACCTGGTTGATGATCTAGAAGGTACAGTTTGATAGGTGGCTTACGTCGAGGTGAAGAAGTGTGGAGCTAAGTTACTGGACACTTATGAGTTACTGCTTTTACTTGGTCTGAATAACCAAGAAGGTACTTACGGACTTATGATTTGCGTGGAGGCAAATCACTGACACAACTAGGCGACCTCTAGTTAAATGATATCAAGGACGACCCGTGGGGAAATAAAGGAATTGTTTCATGAGTATATTTAGATACTCCCGAGAGATAGCATGTCTCTATCTTCTTGTTATGGAGTGGACCTCATAGGGTTTTGACCATGGAGTGGAGGAATTGGACTGTATTGGATTACGAGTCGACGCTCGGTGTGACTCGCTAGTTGCTATGGTATGCTATGAGGGATCTTGACTCATAGATAGAGTGTATATGGTTGGAATCTCGATGGTGCATCGGGATCTACGACCCGCTAGGGTGCGGAGGATGTGAAGTTAGCTTTATCCTAACCTTCTAGTGAGATATTGGATATTAATCAGGAGGTCAAAGATGTCCACTGTTTTCGGTTATTATATCCCTATCGTGGACCTATTAGTTCACGGGATGATAAGGTTGGTATTACCATAGATTTTCTCGTTGGTGTCGAGAGGTGGATTGAGATTGACGAATCTCTATGATCTGGTGTAATTTGAAGATTCTATTAGTGGGATATGGACCTACCGAATTTGTAGCTTTTTGATGGATCATTAAGGGGATAAATGATCATTTGGTGGTTGATAACTCCATATGCTTATAGCAGTGTGACCTTAGGGTATCAGACAAGTGGTTACTCATGATGAGTACAGACATGTTTAGCTGTTAATGTGTGTCGTATGAGGAATGGTGAAATTTGGGGACCAAATTTTTATTAGTGGGGGTGAATGTAAAATACGGCGATTCGAAAATCCGGACCAGAAAATTTTTCGGGATTTTTCCGGATAGAGTCGGGTGTTTCCGACCCTACAGGAGGAGCCCAAGGGGCTTCATTGTAAAAAGACTTTAAACTTATCCAGGGTTCCATAAAAGAAAAACCTCAAATAAGTTAGTTTATATAAATTTACCTAAAGTTAAGGGGTTAAGTTGATAAACTATTCAACTATAGAGACTTGAGGTGTATTACATAAATTTAGAAAGGTTAATCTGTGAAAAACCCCTTATCCTAAGAGCAAGATTGGAATTTCTAAAAGTGGAGGGGCCTTTTTGTAAAAAGCCCCTCACTTAAAACTCTCTTCATCCGTTTCATCCGCCCGAAGCCAAGTAGCCGACGCCTCTTCTCTTACGCGTGCCCTAAACCCGAGCGCCGACTCTCCACTCTTCTCTACGCTCGGGCGTAGCCATAGACTCGACTTCCTCCGTTTTCTTCTCCCTCCGCGTGACCTAGCCGCAGGTGAAGCCACTGCCCGACGGCGATGTTGTTCCCTTGTCGCGCGATCCGAGCAGAAGCCCATCGACCTGCAAGTGATGGCACCATCGACGATCTGATTCATCATCACCGGAGCCATGTTTTGATCCCTTTCTCGTTTCTCTCGGTCTCTCCACGGCGTCGACTGATCCATCATCGATGGCCACCCTAACGCATCTCCGGATTGTCGCAAGCACGGGTTGCCCTTTTTCTCCTGGACCGTGCTGCCACACTGATATGGAGCCGTGCCCTAGTTCTATTGTCGTCCCTCTCCGATCTTCCACACGGTTAGTGGAGCTTCGAGTTATCGCTGGTACATTTCCTTTTGTAAGATCTATAGATTTGATGAATCAAGGTTGTACTGAGTTCTGTGTGGATTGGTTGGTTGTAGGTATGATTTCTGTTGTGGTGTTTTTGGATTGAGAATTTGATTAGGTTTTTGATGGTGTTTGTGGTGTGTTCTAACCGTGAGGTGGGTATGTTATCTTTTCAGTGTTCCTATTGGAAGATTGCTACTGTTCGATTGTGGCTTAGGGAGGTTGTGTTAGAAATTTGGATCTAAGTATCTGATCTTGGGTTTCTCTTGCCAGGAGGTCCTGTTTTGGAATATATGAGTCTGCTATGAGACTTATGGGGAATTATCCTATTCTGGCCTTGTCCTCCTTCCCTGCCGTGAGATGTAAAGGAGGGATTGGATTGGTACAATCTTAAGGTATGGTGTGTAACGTACCCAAGTTATGAATCTTGATTGATGTTATGGGTTTTGATTTATTCCTTGTATGAGGTTTTACGGGGATTGATTTTGATTGTTCTATTTGATTCATCTCTATAGGTTTGGATCTCTAATGGTGGGTGTTCATGCGTGTGGTCAGGTGAGACTTGATTTATTTCAATGTGTTGTGTCTATTTGATGCTGTGAGCTATAGTGGATGAATTGTTGATAATCCAACTTAAGTCAGATTAGATGAAGTACGTCTACTAGCTTAATTTCATTTGGATTGTGATGTTGAACCTAAAAGGAGCTTGCCATGTATACTTTGGATCTTGGAGCTAGTAGATTCAAGGATTGGGTTTTATTCGAGGTAATCTCTTGGATCAGTTTTGGGGATTTGAACCTAAACTAAATTGATTCGGGTGTCGAAAAACCTAACATGAATCTAATCAAGGTAACTTGGGATAATTAAGGCTAATCATTTAATTATGGTTAATTAAATGAAATAGGGATAATTAGAACGATCCTAAGTATTTGAGACAGTTTGGTTAGCTATAAATTACAGATTACTATAGCTAAACATTATGTCTTTGATACAGGGCTTTGATTGAGTGCATCATTGCTGACGACCAGACGGGAGGTCTTTTCGGATACGAGTATCTCTATTTTGGAGGCGGGTACCCTTTGACTTATCTTTTAGATATTGTCATATTGCTATGCCTTGTCTGTTATAGATAGCAGTAAGTTTGTACGCTATCCTGAGTTATTATTCATATTCTGGATACTTATTAGTCATCCATGAGTTATTATTCATGACCTGGATACTTGTTAGCTATCCCTGAGATATTATTCATGTTCTGGATACTTATTAGTTATCCCTGAGTTATTATTCATGACCAGGATACTTGTTAGCTATCCCTGAGTTATTATTCATGTTCTGGATACTTATTAGTTATCCCTGAGTTATTATTCATGTCCTGGATACTTGTTAGCTATCCCTGAGTTATTATTCATGTTCTGGATACTTATTAGTTATCCCTGAGTTATTATTCATGTCCTGGATACTTGTTAGCTATCCTTGAGTTATTATTCATGTTCTGGATACTTATTAGTTATCCCTGAGTTATTATTCATGTCCTGGATACTTGTTAGCTATCCCTGAGTTATTATTCATGTTCTGGATACTTATTAGTTATCCCTGAGTTATTATTCATGTCCTGGATACTTGTTAGCTATCTCTGAGTTAATATTTTAGTTCTGGATACTTATTAGTTATCCCTGAGTTATTATTCATGTCCTGGATACTTGTTAGCTATCTCTGAGTTAATATTCATGTTCTGGATACTTATTAGTTATCCCTGAGTTATTATTCATGACCTGGATACTTGTTAGTTATCCCTGAGTTAATATTCATGTTCTGGATACTTATTAGTTATCCCTGAGTTATATTGCCTGACCTGGATATTTGTTAGTTATTCCTGAGTCATCATGTCTGTTCTGGATACTTGTTAATTATCCCTGAGTCATTATGTCTGAACTGGATACTTGTTAGTTATCCCTGAGTATATTGCCTGACCTGGATACTTGTTAATTATCCCTGAGTCATTATGTCTGAACTGGATACTTGTTAGTTATCCCTGAGTTATATTGCCTGACCTGGATACTTGTTAGTTATTCCTGAGTCATTATGTCTGTTCTGGATACTTGTTAGTTAGCCCCGATTTATTATGTCTGAACTGGATACTTGTTAGTCATCCCTGAGTTATTATGCTGTTAGTTCCATACAGTATCAGGTAGTGTCATATCTAGATGTATGCTTAGAGATCGTGATGTATCTCCTGCCTTTGACCTTGAGGGATCTGTAGTTTTCAGCCAGTATACCTTGTAGGTTACCTGTATTTCCTGTTATAGGATTTCAGACTGAGACCTAGTATACTGAGGACTTGGGAGGGAGTTATGTGTATCTATCATACACCATCCTTGCATTGTTGCATGCCGGCGATCAGCGACTCCCTTGTGGTTGAGCCTAATCGTTTTCCGGCACATGATATGATATGCACACCCGGCCACTCATGGGTTAGTGGATACCGTAGCGTGTGTGCATTTGCTCTGTATTGCTCCGCTCAACCGCTCATGGGTAGTGGTTTTGGAGCGTGGTAGCAAGCAGGGATCCCTTCTCTTCCCATAGACCAGAGAAGATGAGAGAGATATCTCCCCCATATATATATGGGGCGGAGTGTTCACTCCACCAGCATCCTGTCCACTCGGTCACTCATGAGCAGTGATAGCAGGGTGCGTACAGTGTCACAGCTCGACCCACTCGGCCGACACAGTATCGCCTGTCTCGGTGACTTGACTGGTGTTAGGGGGTGACCATGACATTGCATCATATGCATACGATGCATTGTGCACTTGATTGTGTTTGCTGCTTTTATTTGCTGGACTTGATTGACATGCATGTACTGGATACCTGTATACCTTGGTTTATATGTTATACTTGTTCCATAGGGATTTATTTCACCCTCTGCAGGATAGATGGATTCTGGTATGTATCTTTATTCAGTATCTTCAGTATACCCTTTCTTCCTATTGTTCATATGAGGTTGTATCAGCATAGACTTCTATTGTTATTATAACATACTATGCATATCTACTGGGTATTCGCTGAGTTTATGGACTCACACCGTTGCCATATGTTTTTATTTCAGGTTGAGATACTTGGAGTCGCCAGAAGAGCCCAGCGGCCAGTCCCTACCCATCGCGTCGACATATTTTTGCCTTGTACTTGTAGTACACTTGTTTTATATTTCTGTTAGTGATTTGTATATGTCGTATGAGTGTCATGTGCCCTAAGGGGCTTTTGTATTGGTTGTTTCGTCGTAAGTCGGACCGGTCCGCAGTCAGGTATGTTTTACTTAGTTGTCTGGTGTTTTTATGTTGTGTCTATCTTTATTTTGAGGCCTGAGACCAAATTATTAAACTGCGTGTGTGTTTGGATATTATATGTATGTGTAAATTGTCCGCCGGACAGGGGAGGTGCTGTCCGATTTTCTATTGGACCAGCGGCTCCTGGGTCTCGGGGCGTGACAGAAAACTCCTTCGACAACAGTCTGAGGCGGAAAATCCCTTACAACAATTAGCAGCTCAGAAATGAAGTACAGAAGTTGATTCACGGTGTGCTTTTCAACTCCTAGCTCTATGGTGCTATTTATAGTGTTCTAGGGCGGCTCCAATGTGATCCAGGGCATCGCTATGCGGATTAAATTTTATCAGCGTCACAATGTTAGGTTTGCTAATCTGGCTCGATTGAGGCGGCTGGATCATTTCCAAACGCTTGGATCTATTCGAGGCATCTCGGATCATCCAGGGTGCCTCTAGTCCACAAGGGTTCTATAATAATATCTCTTCTTTTTTAGGCACCTCAAGCCAACCAAGGCGCCTCAAGCCTTCAAGGTGCCTAGAAGCATCCAGACACCTAAAATGGTCAACATTAGAGTTGGTCATTCTTCATTCATGCTCGCTTGGGTGATGCTCCAGCCATCCAGTGTACTGATTACTCACATCAACAATCTTCAAATGGTCCAAGTATTTACCGATATCCAAATAAGAAATAACATCATGGATCTTCAAATGCTCAAGATTATTTGTACCAATTAGCTCAAAAGAATCAAGGTTTAGGTCATTTAAATGCAAACTCGCAAGATTATTTGCCTCCAAAAATATTCCATCCACTATTATTGACTACCATTATCGTAGAGTCACGCATATTAGCAATCTTCAAATGATCCAAGTATTTGCCAATATCCAAATAAGAAATAACATCATGTATTTTCAAATTCTCAAGATTACTTTTAACAATTATCTCAAAATGTTGAATATCGAAAAATTAAGGGTTTAATAAGTAAATTTTGAAATTTAAGGGCCTAGTTGCAAATAACGAAAGTTGGAGGGTTTATTTGCAAAAATGCCAAAACAGTTATAAAAGCCCTAAAAGTTTCTGTTTTCCCCCAATTCATTTCTTCCTCTGCACCGACGCCGACCCCTCCTCACGCGCGAGCGGTTTCGCTCGACGTCGTTGCAGTTTCTCCTCCTCCTCTTTGTCTTCTTCCGTTTTCTCTGGCACGCACGAAGAGGGCGCCCTAACCTTCCTCCCCTTCTCCTCCTTCTTCGGCGCGCACAAGCAGAGCACGCCCTCGCGTTGAGCCCTAGCCGACTGCTGACGCCGTCGCATCTCCCCGTCGTCGCCGCGCCCTTCTCCCTCCTCTTCACTTTGCGCGAACAAACAGGCAAGCGCTTTGCCTTGCGTGGAAACCCTAGCCGATCATCGACTGAGCCTTTTCGATTTCGGCTGAGATTTCACCTTTGCATTTCCTTGGGTTTGGCTAACATTTAAAGAGTACAATCTGTTCCTAATCTTTGATTCTGATTGTCAGATCCATTTTCAAGCTGTGGTGTTAGTTCTGTGCTCAGTGCTTGCTGAATTTGTGCCCAATCTGTCTGAATCAAAGCTATACAAGTTTGGCCGGCGAGCTATAGCAGGTAAGAGTATTACCTAGGTCTGATCTTTGGTGTTTAATATTTCATGCTTTGATGTTACAGAATATTGGCTGGTTTCTCCGTAAGAAATGTTCCAATGTCCATAACTTGAACTATAACTATTGTGACTGAATCTTAGACCATGGCCTAGGCACGTATCTGGATTTTCAAACTTGATCTCTTTGAGTTTCAAGAAGAGCAATGCTATCACTGCTGATGGAGTGAGAGCTTTTACCAACTTAGTTAACTTGGCAAATTTGGACCTTGAGAGATGCTTAAAGATTCATGGAGGTCTTGTACATTTAAAAGGTCTCATAAGCTTAAAGGAGCTGCAATTGTCATGTTATAAAAGTACTGATGTTGCAATTAATTAATATGTTGATTAATTAATTAATTGATAGGTGGGTTAATGATTGATACTTAATAGACTCAAGAGTTAAGGTTTAAATTAAGTATATGTTATAGTTGGAATTTGACCTAATCATAGTGAGTATCTTGTTTAGCTAATTTAGTAATTTGTTATAAATAGCTAAACTATATCCTTGATCCAGGACCTTGATTCGGATTTGTTTCAGTTGATCGTGGAAGGTTCTCTTCGTTTGCGAATTCTACAAATAAAGGCGGGTACTTCTCCTTTGTATTCGAGTAGCTTTCTTTACCTTAAAAGCATGACTATATTATGTCTGATAGGATTGCTTGACCTTGTTCTTTGTCGTAAATTAAAATATCGCCGTTGAGACTTATTCTTCGTTGATCTTTGAGTATTCCTAATTTCGTATCGGTACAGTCCTCGGTTGGTTTTCTATTCTGTAAAGTGCCGTTTGTACGCGAGCACTTAGAAGTCCATTAAACACAGATAGGTTTATTTGGCATTAGAAATACCCTACCTAGTAGTGTAGGTGCATAATCGTTGGATTGCGATTTCTGGATTGGTTGTATTGATGCATCGTATACTCGTTGGATTTTATTGCATCGTTGTTTCTCCGGTTGTTCGTGCATCGTATATCATGCACCATACTTGCACATTGCATACTAACGACTGTTGGCTTACATTTGGTTAAGTCGTCGTTAGTCATATTGTTGCTCGAGTCGCTCAACCACATGATGTCATGGTAGTGGTTAGAGTGCGAGTGTTTGTCCTGTCATGCCAGACAGTGACACCCTCACCGTTATTTTAGAGGGATGAGCTGTTGGTAGCTCACCCTCACTGTTATTGTTTTTTCGAGGGATATATATATTGTAGCTGTTGATAGCTCCCCCAATGTACCGGGGTCTGGAGTGTAGACTCCCCAGCATCCTGTCCACTCAACCACGTCTTATGTGGTATTATTATTGTTGTTGGTTATTGTTGTTGTTGGAGTGGTACAGTTGTCACAGCCCTACCCACTCGGTCACACAGATGGGATGTGTTGACGGCTTGACTGGCGTCAGGGGTGACACATGTCATTGCATCATGTGCATACGTATTTCTTTTATGCATTTGCTTGTGTTTGATGCACTTATATGAGCTATGATTGTTGCACATGTTTGACATGCATGTATATTTTGATATTAGTGTTATTGAGTTGTTTTATACCTGCTTAATCGTTATTCGGACTTTATACCATGTCGATTTATATATGTTATGCATGATTAGCTAAATTCTATAATTCTTATGGACTGTACACTGTTGAGTTCTCTACTCTGTTTATCCTTATTATGCCATGCTTATTTGTCTACTCATATACCCGCAGAGTCCGCCCGGACTCACCACCCCTGCTTCCCTTTTTGTTGTTTCAGATAGCAGGTAGTGGTATTGCTTGGAGCTAGGAGATGATCCAGTTGCCAGTCCCCAGTGTCGAGTTGAGCTAGTCTTCCGTATTTGGTTAAGCGGTTCTATTTCGGTATTGTGTTAGTTTTCCGCACATTTCATTTGTTTGACAGTTATCGGATTGTTTTTGTTACTATTACGACAGAGACTTTTGAGTTCTCGTAGTTATGATGTTCTTTATTGGTTTAAGGTGGCTGAGCCACCTATTACTATTTTGCGTCGATATAAATTGCGTGGGTGTGTTCACTTGTTTATTATTGTGATGCCAGCCGCTTGTGGCTGAGCTATATTGGTGAGATATATGTATTATTGCCTCATATTGTCCGCCGTACAGGGGAGATGCTGCCCGATTTTCGAGGAAGCATGTGCCTCTGGGGGCGTGACACAAAAAATCAAGGTTTAGGTCATTTAAATGAAAACTCGCAAGATTATTTGCCTCCAAAACTATTCTATCCACTACTATTGACCATGAAAATAAACATTTCAAAGTAGGACTACTTAGCTTTCATTAGACAAAGATTTTATTCTCGGACAGACATCTAATACTTAAATCAAAAGTAGAGATCTTAACATGTCTTAAAGAGAGGGCTTTAAGACAAGTAATATTTTGTAACTTGATTTAACTGTTGTAAGAGATTTATAACCCAAAACGATAATTTCGGTATAGTATAATATACCATACCGAAATTTTTAATATATTGTTAATATTGGTATATGTCAGTATGGTATATAAAACAACAATAAATTCAATATTAATCACCTTGTACTCATCTTCAGACATTACTCATAGCCTCAATGTTCTCAATTTAGATGCTATGAATAAGGTAATATTAGCCAACATTTGATGTTCTTCAGGAATTCTCATTTCCGAAAGTGTATCATGGATGACTAGTTTCTTCATATTTGGACATTTTTCAATCATTCTAGAAACCCACTACCCAAAAGTCTCACTTATAACAGTCAATCCCAGTTCTAATACATCAACATTCTCCAACATTGAGGAGCCTTGCAGTCCATTACAGAGTAGCTCATCGCTAATTTCATAGCTTAATGCTAAATGTTTAAGTTCTGGAAATGAAACAACAATAAATTTAAAAAAAATCACCTCGTACTCATCTTCAAACACTACTCCCCATAGCCTCAATGTTCTCAATTTAGATGCTCGAGAGATTATATGGTAAAATTGGGGCACCGGTTAATATCGTAAAGTTACTCACATCAGTAATCTTCAAATGGTCCAAGTAATCACGGATATCCAAATAAAAGATAACATCATGAATCTTCATATGCTCAAAATTGTTTTTACCAATTAGCCCAAGAGAATCAAGGTTTAATCCATTTAAATACAAACTCTCATGATTATCTGCCTCAAAACTATTTTATCTACTACTATTGACTATAGAAATAAAAACTTCAAAGTAAGACTACTAATCTCCATTAGAGAATCAGAATCTACCATGACAATTTCCATAGCATCGAGAGTCAAGGACTCTATTCTCTAACAAGTAGCTAAGACTTGACTCAGATCAAAAGCAAAGATCTTAACATGTCTTAAAGAGAGGGCTTTAAGGCAAGTAAATATTTTGTAACTTGGTTCAATTTTTATAAGAGATTTATAACCCAGAATGAGAACGTCCAGCTTCTCTTGACCACATATATCTAAAACATTCACGGTTAGAGTTGTGAGTAGATTGTTGGATAAACTCGATCCGCAATATTTTTCTGGTGTATATAAGAAAAGCAATGATTGGGCTAGTTAAAAATCATTAAATGTGTCGGTGATCCTGCTTGAGATCGTCGATGAACATCCATCGATGAGTTGGCATGAATGTTAACTTGGTTGTCAATCGCCTAGCAATAGAGAGGATTTCTGGAGAGACCCATCGAATCCTAGACGGGAGAAAACGAGAAGGAGAGGATTAGAATGATGGCTAGGGGATTCTCAGCATAGCCACTCTGATGCTCAATTAAGTCTACGATAGAGGAGGAAGAAAGATGAACAGTAGTCTAGGGTTGTTGGATGTGTATGTACGCGGCATACTTGCACCTATAGGAGCGGGCGACCTCTTATAGAGATGCGGCTATGATCTCACGTTTACGTGCTTCGAGATGCACGCTTGTGTTACCTACATTTCCTGAAATAAATGACTGTGTTGCCCACTTCTTCCAGGCTAAATAACTATGTTTTCCACGTCCTTCAGGAAGTAACGACTACGTTATCCGTATCTTCAGTGAGCAATAGTTTATCACCTTAATGATCGCAGATCACCTGAAGTCGGAGCGGCATGGAGTCCAAGATCACCCAAAGTTGGGATGTCGCGGAGTCACTGGAGTACTGCAGAATCAAGAAACGACTCTCTGTTGACTTTGACCCTACCTCAGGAACAACCTGGAATTAGGAATTGTCCAGAGTCGGGGTGCCACGGAGTCAGAAATCACTCGGGGTCAAGGTTGCTCGGAGTCGAACTTGGGGTCGAGGCTACATGGAGCCTGGGATGATCTTGGTCCTAGAGTAATGTTGAGTCAAGGTGGCATAGAGTCAAATATCACTTAGAGTCGGGAGCATTGTGGAGTCACTGGAGTACTGCAGAATCAAGAAGCAGCACTGTTGGCTTTGTCTGCCACCTCAGCCACACTATTAACCTCCTTAGCCATACGATACCTTCTGGTTACCCCCTATATTATCCATCTCTCCTTCAAATCTAATCGGAAGAGGTTGGAGTCCAACTAAATGCAATCACACTTAATAAATATATTTTACAACGGCCACGTGGTGAATCTCAAACATGTCAAACGACATTTTATATTAAATGCAATCACACTTAATAAATACAAGTCAAGTATAATCTATTACAATTGTCAGGCCTAGAGCATGCATGATGTCACTGAGGCTGTCTCATTAATGTGATATGACCAACTGCAAGGAAGATGAGACATCATCCGAATTGTAATCCGAGCTTTGGTTCGATTCATATGCAACAATATCTTAGCTACAACTGTCAAACGGATCAATTCATGATAGACGGATCGATCCATAATAGACCGGTCATATGGCCGATCCATCATCTAAACGAATTAGAAAATTTCCAACCTAACTCAATCTAAGACGGATTACGGATTAGACGGGCCAATCCGTGGGCCCATCAAAATATTTTTTAAAAATTTAAAAAATAAAAAAAACATATATTTAGATTTCATCAATCTAGTATATCAAAAAATCTATTTTTTAAATATAAATAGATACAAACGAGTATTCGTGTGATGAAAAGTATTATTTTTTATTTTGAAATTATAATAAAAAAAGATAATAAATTATCATAAAACTTAACTAATATGTGATTTTCAACCCGCGAGCCAACCCAAACCCGTCGCGGGCCAACCCATCGCGGGTCGCGGGCCTAGGAGGGTTGGCCCGCGACGGACTTGGGTTGCTTAAATTATAATCTAATCCGCTTAAATTATAACCCAATCTGTTTAAATTGGTTGGCGGGGCGAGCAAACCCGACGGGTCCAACTCAAATTGACAGCTCTAATCTTGGCATGTGGAAAGATGATGTTGGCGGGAGGGATAGAACGAGAGGTTATCTAAATTAGTATGTCTTTGGTCATTCTCAAAGTATGACGTGTGGTTTTAGAATTTTCCAACTCCGCGTTCACCCTTTGATAAATTTTCATATATTCATAGCATAGAATGGTAAGAATGTACCATTTAACATTTTTGCTTAAATCATATTTGAAATTTAAATTTGACGATATATATTTCATTATATATATACTATTAATTTGAACACGCATCAGATACAAAATGAATGAAACAAAGTAATACAACGTGAAGGGTTAAAATTCCTCCACACTGTTTCTAAACATACTTAAAATATCTGTCGTACTATCATAAAATATTTTTTATTGATCCATCTTTTATTAAAATGGATGATAATGGAAATGGTTAAAATATTTTTTCTATTTAAAATTAAAGAGATGCTTACTTTTTTTTAATGTCTTTCCTATCAAGTCATGATTTTCGAATTAATTAGATCCTGCTTAGTAATGACTAATGAGAACATAGGGTTAGAATTATGAGATCAAAACATAATTGAGATCCAACTTGAGATTTGAGTTTTCTAAATTAAATGATCGTAAGAACCAATGTCTTACATTGGAAGACTAAGAGAACATAGAATAACATTGATAGGATTATGAGATTATATATAGCCAGTTAAGATGCTACTTGAGACTCAGAGTACGTCTTAAGTGAATTTGGATTATAGATGGCAAACTTGACAACTGTGTGAATATATTTGGGACATGTGATAATTCAATTAAAAAATATTCTAAAATGGAAATAGCTAGCCAAAACTCTTTGCAAAAGTTTTAAATTAAACTAAACTTGATCTCTAACCATGGTTGCCTCTATATGTCATAAGGAAACCTTACCAGATTTGTGCTTTTATTTTCGTTGTATTTCTTCTAGCTAGCTCCCATTCTCGTTGAGCTTTTTCTTCTGTTCAAACTGACAAATCAGCTGGATTTGCTGCTCCAGAACTCTCACCATTTATTCATCGTCTCTGTCATTTCCAAGTACATCAGCTTATTTCTTTTCCAAACTAGCTAGCCAAAGATGTCAGACTTTCAGAAAATTTCACAGATAAGTTAACTGCATGCATAATCATCTCCCATCTACGTGATCTGGTAGAGCACCAACTCTCAATGTCATCGTATTCAAACTTCTGAAATAAAATAGGATTTAATATGATTCAAGACAATGACGTAAGCATGCATTTTATTGGGCGGCTTGCATGACTTTCCCAAGTTATATTTTGAATAAGATTTGATCCGGACAAGTGATTTTGGAGGAGAGTGGCATGCCCGGTCGGGTCCGATCGGGTGTAACTCAGATCAAGGATGGTCAAACCGGACCTGAGTCTTAGCAAGGAAAATGGAGGTCGATCACTCGGGGTTAGTCACCCGAGATCGGCCACTCGGGGTCAGGTCGGTCACCCGGGGTCGGTCATTCGGGATCGGACACTCGGAATCGGTCACCGGAGTCGGGCACTCGGGGTCGGTCACCCGAGGTCGGGCATTCGGGATCGGTCTCCCGAGGTCAGGTACTCGGGGTTAGTCATCCGGGGTCGGCACTCGGGGTCGGTCGCCTAAGCCCGTTCCAGGAGTGCAGGCTTGAGATCCAGGCTTACCCGACCAACCCGAGTCCCGAACCAAGACGAGCCGACCGAATTGTTGTGGGACAATATCTGCAATAATAATGTAGATGATCTATGACATAATCATCGTCTAACAAGGCCGCCAGATGTTAAGGAGAATCAGAAAAGACAGTCTAAGACAGAGTGTCAGGTGGCTGTTGCAGTCTCACAGACCTGATAAAGCTGCCACGAGTTCAGTCTGACAATTGATCATTCCTTAATGAAACAGGACAGCTCTGACAAGTCAGGGAGCTTTCTCTCCCCTATATAAACCCCTCTTGGGGCTCCAAAGAAGGGATCGCTGTCATTTTGCAACCACACCACCACTTTGTGAGCCCCATTTCGGTCCGACTTGAGCGATTGCGACTTGAGCCCGACCCCGACCTCTGAGCTACAGCAGACCGAGTCATCTTTGTCACGCCCCGAGGAGCTGCCCGTCCGATACCGACCGGACTGCCACTCCCTCGACCGACGGACAATTCAGAAACCTAACCTCTACGACCACCTCAGATGATTGTACCACAGCCTATATGGCTGGAACAACCGTCTGAAATCAACAAAAACGAAAACGACGACAAAAAAACTGCGTACCGGTACGACTTACGACAAACACAAAGCACAAGGCCTCCATGGCTCACAAAAGTACAACTATACCGCCGTATAAAAGGACACGACCAAACACGAATACAGCAGCGAAAAAGTAAAGTAAAAGAAACAGAAAACGGGTACTAACATGTACCCCCAACAAAGTAAAAGAAACATCCCGGAATCATCTCGAAGAAATAAGCGAACTGGGACAGGAATAGAAATACCATACCAATCTAGCTGAGTCGTCGAAACCAGACATAAGGGTCTCCTGTATGTGCATGTCAATCAAATGCAACATCCAAGTATAACAAGCACGACAAGTACTGCAAAAGATGTGTATGCACATGGTGCAATGTCATGGTCACCTCTGTCGCCGGTCAGACATCGTCACCTGTGTACGGGAGGAAGCTGAGCGGAGGCCACCCTCCGGCGTAGAGTTGTGACTGCCGTCCGTACTCTGCCGTCGCTACTCCTGAGCAACCGAGTAGACGGTATGCTGCCGGCGTAACACCCCTACTCCATGACCTATCCTGGCGATATCACTAATAGCCCCAGGCCAAAACCTATCCTGGCGATATCTCTATCAGCCCCAGGCCATCACCTATCCTGGCTATATCACTATCAGCCCCAGGCCATCTCTGGAGGATATCTCTATCTGAGTGTTAACACCTACCCCATGTATATAAATGGGGGAGAGACCTCTCTCTCTCAACTCCTGGTATATGTACTACTCAAGGAGGGACCTCTGCCTGCTACCACGCTCCGATTCACTAACCCATGAGTGCATGAGCGGAGCAGCACAGAGCACACTACCCATACTCCGTCAACCACTAACCCATGAGTGACCGTATGGATAGGTCAGTATGACTGTCGACCTGACTCACCCATAAGGGGCCACTGATCGACAGTGATGCACAGTGCACGATGATGCATGACTCTGGTCAAACAGCATCCACTATCTAATCCACCTATATCAACATGATATGCAAGGATCATAAATAATGCACCATAACCTAGGCCCTAAAGGTATAGGTATCACATGCCAGGTATATCATAAACAGTATCAGTCAAGGTAGAGCAGATATAAAATACTACATTACTCTACTGCTAAACATAGCATATCAAGCATATCAACTATGACTAATCTAAAAGATAAGTCAAAGATACACGCCTCAGATGTAGAAGTTCGCATGACGAAAACCCCCGTCCAAAATAATATCTGCGACAAATGAATCAACTCAATGTCCTGCATCAAAACAAATAACAAATACAACTTAATTAATTGTATAATTTATTAACTGACCTAACCCAACCAATCGATCAACTAATTGCTCCACAGACAGAACAGAATTCAAAACTCAGATTGACAATCAAATCATGATCAATCCAAGAAAACCACAAGACCCAAAACAGATTCACCAACTCCTCACATGACAACTCCGAAATCCATCATAAGCAGAACATGATCAAACTATACCAAGAAAATCCTTTAGAGAATACGATAGGGATCAAAACAGAGACAGTAACTACAAAACTAATACACGGCGTGATCAAGAACACAGGTACAAACCATAGCATAGAGGTAGTATATTCTAAACAACTGTCACAAAACCTAATCCATGGCTACAGAATCCGATCAAGAGGGCTCGGTCAGATTAACATCCCAGCATCAATCGAATTCGGATAATTCGATCAAAACCAACAACAAATCACCACCGCAACACAAGAACACAAGAAACTTAACCACCTCTAATTCAACAGATCGAAGAAAGTCAAACTCGAATTACACCATCCAATTCATCAACAGAGATAGATCCTACCTCAAATGGTGCGCCCGAACTCCTCTGCTCAGGTACCAGGAATCACCCAAATCACTCGCGCCCTAGGTCCCAAGAGACCACTTCCGATCCACTGAAATCGAGATCCACTGTAAGATTAGAATTACCGCGATCAAACCTAGGTCAAGAATATGTGGCATACCTCCTCGACCCTCCGGTGTCGGCGTGATCGTCGCTCGCTCGCGAGGAACTAGGCGATGGCAGATCAAGCTCCAAACCCGCGATCTGTTTCCCGAGAAGGAGCTCGTCCTAGACAACCGAACCTCGTTGCTCTAGTGGAGATGACGCCGTGGCTTGCAGTGGCGGCGAACGAAAGAGGAGAGAAGATCGCGCGAGGGTCTTTGGCCAAAGCTACAAACAGAGAGGAGAAGAGGCTGGGAAACAAGGCTCGTGTGCGTTCGCCAGAGTCAATTCGGCCGGCTTCGTGCGAAGGAGAGGGAACGCCGATGGGGAGCAGTGCGGTGTTAGTGGAAAAAGGAAAAGGCAGATATATATGTGTGTGTCATTTTACGATTAGCCCCTCTGATTTTTACATATCCGACATAGGCCCTTAAAATTAGGCAACTTTGCATTTTGGTCTCTTAAATTTTTCAGTATTTTAACAATCTTGGTCAGATCGAATCAACCAAGCGAGAATCGATCTTCGCTTATCGACAGGATCAAGATTAATTCAACATATATATGATGTCAAACTATATATTTCACCTTTGTCTCCACCTGTCTTGCTTTCCTGTGGTCTTTTTAGAAGAATTGGGCTGCTACTCTGGCTTTTCCACGACAAACTCCCAACTCGAGAGGATGAATCTTCAAGGTAAAAATTTGATTGTACATCTCCAACTATTTAAGAAAATATAAAAAATGTCACATCTTCAAGATATTTAAGTGACAATCGAATACGTATTAAAAAATATCACGCCATTCATGTTAGATTTTATATTACGAATTCATGCTGCATATAGTTACTCTATTTTTTAATCAACTATATACATATGTATTAAAAATAATTTATCTTATAATTTATTAGACTTGATTTTTAAATATTTAAAAAGACAATTTAGTATTCTACTAATGTTCTTAGATCAATTGTATATTAAAAAAAATTATCCGTTAATTTATTAAAATTAAAATTTAATCTTTAAATATTTAAAAAGTCAATAAGATAACTTATCATTACACCGTTGGGGAGGACTTCTGTCTTTGTCGGAGTTAGAATCAATTGAATTATAGAGATCATTAATCCCATTAATTTCTAA
Source organism: Boesenbergia rotunda (assembly GCA_024364735.1). Classification (NCBI taxonomy): domain Eukaryota; kingdom Viridiplantae; phylum Streptophyta; class Magnoliopsida; order Zingiberales; family Zingiberaceae; genus Boesenbergia; species Boesenbergia rotunda. The sequence continues at coordinate 116,156 of JAGFNQ010002387.1, read as the reverse complement.
TGTGTATAATTTTTCTTTATTTTTTTTAAATGTGTAAATGAATCTATTTAAGAAAATATAAATTCACGAAGGACTTATTGATAATTTTAGTATCCCAATAATTTAAAAAGTCCAAAACAACCAAAAAAACAACCACCCAAAACCAATTGCTAATTATTGAAAATAAGTTAAATGAAGAAAACTATTTTAACTTTTTCTTAATTTTAAAAAACATTTATCTTTTGAATTTTAATATTGTAGAAAATACTTTAAAATCTAGGAATTCTAGAATCGATCTTTATTAAGTATAAGATAAATAAAGATAAAATTTACATTATAAAACCTTTTGTTAGAGTTGATAATATTAAACTCAAATAATAATAATCCAACTTGTCTGAAATATCAAAATTGGCATGAACTATGCAAATTGAGACAACTTTAAAATTTTTAAACCACTAAAATTGTAGCTCTTTAAGCATCTTTGTAGTTTAAGTGGTGCCTTTAATCCTAAATAATTTTAACACTAAGCTTAATTAACATAAGCAACTGAGCTCAAATAATTATTAAATAACTAATTTAAATAAATCAGTTTTGATAAAGGTTAGCCAATAATAATAAAAATAAGAAAAAATACTTAGGGCTTGCTTAATATTTTTATTAAAATTAAAGATAGCTAGAAAAAAAAAGTAGAGTATGTACATCAAATGATGTCAATAACACTAAGTCCGTAGTGCATTTTCAAAAAAAAAAAACTATTCTATAATATCACCAAGTTATTCATATGGATTGATACTTTTCAAATAATCTTATTATCAAAATTCAAAACAACAATTCTAGGAGAAAATAGGAATCAAGGAATGAAAAAGTGCTTGTTGCATTCAGCTAAACTCAATGATATTTTTATACTTTATGTCCAGGAGAAAGGAGAAATGAGCATGCAAAATGATGTTTTTTTGTGCCTTCAATTTGATACACCAACAAAAATTTCATGGGAGCAATTCTTTTCACTTGTAGCAAATCATTCATTGTCAACATGAATATATTTTCTCATGAGAGCAACTAAAAATGAGCAAATAATGGCCAACATTTGCCGCTCTTCTCACATTTTCTTCTCTGAAAGTGCATTGTGGATGACTAATTTTTTCAGATTTGGGCATCTTTCGATCATCCCAAAAACCCAATGCCCAAGTTCTCACTCATAATAGTCCATCCCAGTTCTAATACATTAACATTCTCCTGTGAAGTCTTGCAGCTTATTACGGTGTAGTATCTCATCTCTCATTTCATAGCTCAATGCTAGATATTTAAGTTCCGGAAATGAAGCGGCAATACATTCAAGATCAATGACCTTGTACTCGTCATCAAATGCCCCCGGGGCTATAGTGCAGCGGTAGGGTAACTAGTTGTTAACTCAGGCATCCGCGGTTCGATCCCTAGCTACGATGTATTTTGTAAGAATTTTTCCTCCAAATGGGGCGTGAACCCTGGGACGCTGGGCTTCTAGACTGCCCACCGCGAGTGCTTCCCGATTTACCCTGGTGACCGGTGGGAAACTTCCGTGGGGTCGAGCCGGTCACCCCAGGTTCAATTTGTCTACTGCCTAGTTCATCATTTTTTTTTGTACTTGTCATCAAACACTACTACCCATAACCTCAACCTTCTCAGTTTAGATGCTTTGGAGATCATTTGGTAAAATTTAGGCAACACTATCATGAAGTTACTCACATCGACATCCCTCAAATGGTTCATCTTCTCACCGATATCCAAATGAGAAACTTTGACATCTTTTATCTTCAGATGCTTAAGAGTACTTTTGCCAATTAGCTCAAAAAAAAATTAAGGTTCAAGGCATTTAAATGTAAAATCTCAAGATTATCTGGCATTAAAATTATCTTATCAACAACTACTGCCTTTGCAAATATGTACTTCAAGGTATTGTTAAGTGTCGGTTTCGGAGTTGCTGCGGGGAGAATGCAAACTGATATGATATCGTCGAGGCTAGTGTTGGGCACTATCTCCGTAAAACGATATTGCTCTGCTACAGGTGCTCACGGATAGCAACAATTCATTTTCTAAGATACAATGACGATGTCTTGAAATAACAGCACTATAAATTTCGAGACCAGCGAACTTTATCGTAAGTTTTTTGGACTCTGGATGCACAAGATGAGATGAATGCTAATGAACTTTAGATGATTGAATGAAATGAATCCATCATCTAGGGGACTCTATTTATACAAGGGAAAATGTGAGGTACCCTTTGGTGAGTGAGTATGATCTTTGGTTTAAGATTAATCTGGGTCGTTCGATCTGGAGGGTTGTAACCCTTCAGATAGTCCTTTGATCTCATCCATCAGATCTTGATGGTTGTAACTCTTTAGATCTCCCTTTGATCTCAACCGCTAGATTTGATCTGACGCTTCAGATCAAGTCTCATTACCAATGGTCAGAACGCGACTCTCGCGATCAACACTCTAGATCGCGTCACTTACGATCCAGCACTCATCTTCGATCCAACAGTTGTCATTCGTTTGCTCAGTCAGCAGTCCAATCATCTCTCTCCTCCTACCCGTGGCACTGCCACGCCACCTGGAGTATAAATTTAAGCTTCTCAATGCTCCTCGCGACAGTGCGAAGTGCAAAGTGCGTCAACAAAGTGCCCATTGCGCGCATGACGTGCGCACGCGTGGCGGGTGGCGGGCTCGCAAGTGCCAGCACCTGCTTGCATGTGAGAAGAGACCACCTGTGTTTTCCTTTTTTTAATTCCGTTACACAGAAATACATATAACGAAGCAAATACTTTTGAAAATTTCAGATGTGAGACTATTCCCTATCTACTTCCTTCTATGCTAAAATTTTGTTGATTTTAAACAATTAATTTTTTATTCACCCATAATCAATTTTGAGCAAATTAATAGTCTAGATTCATCTACGCAAACATAAATTTCATTTTTGAAGTCAATTATGACTTTCATCGATTGATGACATCCCGAATTTCCTTTGCAAAATCGTATTTGGTCTTTTTTAAGAACCAAATATCCAACAGGTAGGACTGCTTAAGCCCAATTAAAGATTGAGAATCTGAAGTGAGAATTTCTCCAGCATCAAGAGTCAATGACTCTATTCTCGGACAGACAACTAACAATAAACTCAGATCCAAGGTAGACATACTAACATGATTCAAAGAGAGGGATTTAAGACAAGTAAATCTCTGATAACTTGGTGCAACTCTGATTATAGAATTATGATTTAGATCTAAAGCCTCTAAATTCTGTCGACAACATTTTTCTAGAACAAAATGATGGTTATCAAATCTCCACACTTATTCTTGCACTCTTGGGCAAGCAAACAAAACTATGAAACAAATTAAAAATCATCTGTCACGTAATTTCCTAGCATTACCTAGAAGATAATAAAAGATAATTAATCGAGACCATCTAAATATCGAAACAATCATGAATACAATTCCTATAATAATTAATAAGGATGGTGATCTCATCCATTTGAATAATTAAGAAAGATTCAATCTCACGAGGTAAATGTACCTATTCTAACTCTCACACTCAAACATGGAAGTGAGGGTTTACTCAATGCAACTCACAACATTTAACTACCATAAACTTGCTTATTTTCTAATTGTCCACCACCGCATAGCACACATGAATCAAAAGGATTTATTAAGAATTGAAATGGGGTCAAAAGGAACTAAAGCAGGCAAACAAAATGATTTAAAAGAAAAGGAAAGTAATGAGAGAATTGGAGAAATAAACCTAATGAGTTGGCCAATAGATTTATATAAAGGAATGTATCCATATAACTTCACCATGAATCAGTCAGGAAGTGATGGTCTTTCAACGTTTCTTGGTTCAAAATCTCAGAGATCTGAACTCTTGTTAAATGCTGAAAATTACAGCTTCTAACTAGTTTCAAACACAACACTTCTATCTCTCAAAATCTTATCAGCTTGATGTGTTGAGTATTTCTAGATTCTTGAAATCTTTCCACTTTCAAACTGTAACTGAAGTGTGCCAATTTTCTCTTCCAATTGCCACATTGTATCAACTTCACCCTATGTCTAAGAATTCATGGCATTTGTTTCTCCAAAAATTTGAAAATAGGCTTCCAAATTGGCACAAGGATTACTCAAAAGAATTTGCATTAAAGCCAATTACAGAAACTCAGATATTCTTTCTACTGTTAAACTTCCTCATTCCCTTGAAATCCCATCAATTCTGGAAATTTCAAATGAGTACCACATTCAGTTCAACCTTGTTCCAGAATTCAGCTTTAATTGAGGTTGTAGAACTGCAGATTGGTTTAGAGCTACTGTATGGGTAAGTGACGCTATAATGCAAGCTCAAACATTTTAATCCAATATCAAAACCAGTACCACAGCTTGAATCAGAGAAGTTGGATCATAAATTCAAATCTTCCAGATCACTTCCAGATTCAAAGAAAACAACATCCAGCAAAACCTCACTAAGTTGAGCTTCCACACGTTCCAGGATCTTCATAAATTAGTTTCAGGCTCAAGCTTGAAGGATTTCTGCATTGCCATATTCCATAGAACAGTTCCAGAAATCTTAAAAAGTTTCTGCAATTTAAAGCTTCAGAACTCTAGAACTCAAAACCAGAATTTTCAGAATTGAGGCCTAAGTTTCAGAATTGAGATTCTAAGGTCACTTCAGCATAAATCACAGAGAAATCAGTTTGGGATAAGGCATCATCGGACACTAAATTGATATGAGCATATATTCGCATTGTTTCTGGTTAGAAACAGCTTGAAGATTTGGCACAAAAGCAGGGTTACAGTTTTTTTTTCCTTCTCTGAATTCTGCCTCTTTGTAATTGAGTTCTTAGCATTTCAATTCCAGAAATAAAGCTAATGATTCCCTTTGTTGATCAAGTGATCTTCATTGGGAGAAAGGTTTCTATCTCACTCCAAATGTTATTAACTCATACTAACATTGGAAAGCTTTTTTCAGCTGCAACAATCATGCCAACTTGCTGATTTCTTGCACTGCAGTGGAACTGAACAATTTTCAGGAACCTCTTCCATTGTAGTTGCATGCTTTGAAATTTGAATCATGGAAGGATTGATCAGTTACACTGAATGGTAATGGAAAATCAGATACTACACTTGTTATTTACTGATTAGGTTTGCACAATGTTGTTTAGATGAAGAAAAAACTAATCCCTGCATTCCCTTTCAAACAACTCTGATTTCTGCATTTCATTTATGGATAGTAAATCCAGTATCTGTCAAGTTTGCTTCATTGGTACCAATCCAGTTTTAAGATCTCCACACATCAGAGACAATCAGCAAAGTTAAGAGCTCATTCCCTTTCAGAATCCTGCATTTCAGCGCTTAAGTTTCAGAATTTGAAATCTAAAAAAACTATACCTTGAATCATGTAGGGTTAAGTTTAGGAGAAGGTTTCGGTTGGCACTTGAAATTGATTGGAACTTAAATTCACAGTGATGCTAATTGGCACACATAAACAGGTTCCTGTTAATGCATTGTTTTCCATTTCTGATCAGTTTGCATAATTCTTCATCCAATTAAATTCTTTCCTCCTTTTCTTTCTATCTCAACAGAGAATACTCTTCACTTGTTTCCTGAAATGTTCTAAAGGGTTATATTTACTTCACATAGGTAGGGAACCGAAACAAGGTTAATGGACACCAACAGCAGAATTCAAAACTCAGCTCCATTTCTTCTCTTGTGCAATAACTAATCAAATCTCAATAAGGTAGCGATTCAGCTTCAAACAACTCAATTCATCCCCAAAATCATCAGCCAGGAGTCTCTAAGATGGAATTAATTTCTGCAATTCATGTCTTCAAACCGGATTCAGAAATCCTGCTAAAAAGAAATTTCAGAATTGAAATTAGGCTCTGAATTCTGATTTTCAGCACTTCAGTTTCAGAATCAGCATTCAGCAAATTACAGGTTTTGACACTTGCCAGGATTGGAGAAATTGTAACACCAACTGACAATGGAAGGATAGAAACCTCACTTGAGGTTGTCAGTGATTAGGAAATGCAATTCAACTTGGCACAAAATAGTTTCTTCAGATTTTTTTTTCTCTATAATGCAGTTCTCTACACTCCAAACACAGATAACAGTTAATCCTATTGTTTATCAAGTATCCTTCATTGAAAGGAAGGTTTTGAGCTCATCACAGATGTTAAACACTCCAACTAACATTTCAAAACTGCCTCATCAAACACAACTACAGCAAGAGAAAGAACACATCCAGGATTACAGTTTTTTTTTTCAGTTAATTTTTGCAATACACACTTTACTGCAGTGAAAGAAATATAAGCTAATGAAATTGATGAGTTAATATAGCTCCCTAGAATTCACCATTACTTCGCTGAAATAGTTGTTCATCAAAATCTGCCATTGCATTCAACTACAGATAACAGCCAAAAATTTCACTTGAATTGTGACATCATTTAACCTCACACAATACAACTCTTGAATTGATCCCACAATGTCATAATTCCCAAACAATTTACAATAGGGAACCTCCATAAACCTCAAGCATATTCAATCCTCCCCCACACTTAACCTTTTGTCCATCTTGGCAATATAACTCATCAAGAATTCATCCAAACTCCCAATGAAAATATGGCAAGGCAAATATTGTGGAAGATGAATTTGTTGAGTGCATTATTCAACTAGAATTTAAAAGGAAAAGAGAAATCAAAGAATAGGAAAAAGAGATTGTTCATCATATTCATGCACACATATGATATTGTGATTTCAAAAAGAGCAAAGGAAGTTCTCGAGTAAAATTGTCATGAGTGTAAAACACTCAAAAAAAAAAGAATAAAGTATAGGCTTGAAGTAGTCCTCTCTAGGTAATTTGGCAATCAAACTCAATTGATCAAGCTAGAATCCATCAGCACACTAACCAATAACATGCAAGTAAAGCATTCAATCATATCAAATGACTTAGAACTTGACGGTCAAACTTAAAAAACTTTTAACAATTCTCAAGGTGTTACTACTAGGAAACACACATGGAGATGTTTATTCGAAACCAAATGCTATATAGACCAAACAAAGTGCAATGTATGAAAGCAAAATATGGAAATAAAGTGTGAAAGTAAAGAAAAGTATGAAGTAAAAAAGAAAAGCAAAAAACGGACTCCCCTTTACGGTTGCAAACGATTTAGAAGTAAAAGTCACGTTGGTAGTGGGGGTGGTCCGAATGGAGAAGAGAGTGATCCTCATGTAATGAATGTCATGGTGCACTACTCCTCTCATCACTATCTCCTTGATGGTCCCTTCAGGTGGTTGGAGACGGTTCAAATGTAAAATCCACTGTGGAAGTGGAATACTATGAGTTGAAGTTATGACCGCTCCTACCATCATTTGCTCTTTGAAGGTTCTCCTTGAAGGTCGGAGACGATTCAATTAGAGTACGCACTCCAAAAGCCTATAAAAATGAGAAGTACATATCTCCCGCACATATATGAGGTAAGAAAAAGATGGGACAACATTAGTCTCTATAAAACATGTATCTAATAATGAATCACAATCAATAAAATCAATTACTGTACCTCTATGAAATTTTCTAAAAGATCACGAGAGAAACAAGAACTGGCCTAGATTCAGGATCTAGCTCAAATGAATGTACAACCAAAAGAAGTGATTCTTAGGGCTCTGCCTACACAGCACAAATTTCTACACTCTCCTCATCAACAAATGTATAGTTAGGCTCAACTGCCTCCTATCAGCATCAACAACACCTATATCATCAACAATATCAACTCCTACAGCATAAACAATAATATCAATTAGAATTATCTACAACTACAACATAACAACACACAAAACTAGACAGTCCTATAGAGTAGTGGAATGAGAGTAGAATTTGTCACCAGCTCTACAATGTATCTCCTCCAACAACACGATACTAGTCAGAATGATCTCCAAGTAAATCTAACTGCAGTCTTGTGCTTATCGTTGGGAAAATGATATTGTAAGTTGATCTAATTGTATCTTCACATTCTGTAGTAACGCTTTAGTTTCCTACTGGAACTAGAGCATATAGGCCTCTTGTTGCTGCTGCATCTACTGCATAAACTCTTTTAGTTCTTGTATAGACAAGTCTGGTTGACTGGGGGCAAGAACTTCTTCATCCTGAAATTTGTGGGGTATGATATGCTGGATATGACTCAATAAATTAACTTTGTGCATTCTCATATTTGAAATGTAAATGATCCACCCAATTAGAATTATAGGTATTTGAAAATTACTCGTACCTATTTTTCTATTGACTGAGTTGGTAGTATTGTTGTTCAAGCTGATAATATTGAGTCTGAGGATGATAATACTGAGGTTGCTCAAGAATCCATTGTCGCATGTCCCCGTACATGTAATCTCCCAAACCAGAATCATAAGTCTCATTGACACCACAAATCGTTGAAAATAAATATCCATGGTCACACAAACGAATTTTCCTTTTCGTTCACTGAAACACTAACAAACAAGATCAATAGATACAGGAAACATGTAAAATCAAACACATTCTAAACATAAAAGCACTTTGACACAATTTTTTTTTATAAACAAACACAAAAGAAACAATCCTAATTTTATCAAACACCGCTATAATTCCCCAGCAACGACACCAAATTTGATAGCAGTGTGTCATACCACGATTTCAAACTCAATTAAGTACCAAACTCTCTCTACACTAATAGAGCATAGGGAATAGCTCGGGTCGTCTCTCACAAGGAATGCAGCCGGTGTATAATAAATCTGAGGATAGATTTGTTATTGGTTTGGATTTTTGGGTTTCAATCTGTAAATGCTAAAGGCGATTAACGAAAGACAACCTATCTAGCCTAAACTACAATTGTAATGAATTAAAGAAGAACAAGCAATTAAGGAAATTAAACGTTTAATGAAATCTATCACCTACTTGCATTGCATTGAGTAGAGAATTAACGAAACTTAACTACAAATACAATCAACTAATGCAATTGAAAGAACAAACAATCTTACTTAATCTAATCTACTTCTGTAATCAAATCAAGCATGAACAGTGGCACCAAGCTTCCTTTATCCTCAAACTAATCATAGCCTATACTATATTCTGTGCAGAATTATTTTTTTTATTTTTACAAATCTTAACTTTTCTTTGTTTCTGGGCAGGATATTTTGCACTGCCATGATTGGTCCAGTGCTCCTGTAGCATGGTTATTTAAAGAACATTATATTCACAACGGACTGAGTAATTCTCAAGTTATTTTGACAATTCATAATCTTGAGTTTGGGATACAGAACATTGGCAGGGCAATGATATATGCTGACAAGGCAACGACTGTCAGTATCTAGCTTTCTTGAAATATTGCTATTTTTGTAATTATGATCATTCTTCTTTTTTCCTATTGTTTTTAAATTGTGTACAATATTTTTTTTATGATTCATATATAGTTTCCTTTTCACTTACTATTAACGAAAAAGTCTTATTAATTTCTTTTACATTTTTATCTGTTTCTGTCTTACCAGATCTTTGTTGCAATCTGATAGTTCATCAATTGATCTTTCTGTTCTTTTGAATACTTTCACATTGGGGTAGTGGTTTTCAAGTCTATCATGATAAATAGATGTCAAATATTACTGAAATTGTCATCGGCAATTTACCAAAGGGCGTACCTAAGAATTGATATTTACCAAAAGGCGTACCATGGTTTCAATGTTACCAAAGGGCGCACATATTTTAGTAAACTTCCTCTTATACCCCTACCGTCAAGTACTGCATGCATTTCTCTTTCTCATTCTCATTCTCTTTCTCTTTCTCTTTGTTAGTAACGAATTTCGAGACGGACCATAAAGAGATGTTACTTTATATTTTGATTTTTATATTATGGAACCTTTCTCAAAACAAAAAAATATTGAAATTAATTAAAATATTTTTATTAAATTAAAACTAAAAGAACATTTCAGCCACCCACGTTGGGCCTGAAATGGTTCCATTTCAGGCCCAACGTGGGGCTGAAATGTTTCCATTTCAGGCCCAACGTGCCCAATATTAAGGGTCTTTTCTCGATTCTTTGTTATTACATTTTAACACCTCGGAGAAGTCCAAATAAACAATGGATAGCAAATTTGAACTCCTTGTAACCTCAGAAATCCACAGGAACTGAAATTTTTACAATCGGAGCTCTCTAGGTCAATCAGTGGCCTTTTAGGGTCATTGGGCCTGAAATGGAAACATTTCAGGCCTAATGATCCTAAAAGGGCTAATGTGTCAAAATCCACTGATTAACCTAGAGAGCTCCGATTGTAAAAATTTCAGTTCCTGTGGATTTCTGAGGTTACAAGGAGTTCAAATTTGCTATCCATTGTTTATTTGGACTTCTCCGAGGTGTTAAAATGTAATAATGAAGAACCGAGAAAACACCTTTAATATTGGGCATGTTGGGGCTGAAATGGGCATGTTGGGCCTGAAATGGAAACATTTCAGGCCCAACGTGGGTCTGAAATAGTTCAGGAACCAATGACCTTAAAAGGCCTAATGTGTCAAAACCTACTGATTGACCTAGAGAGCTCCGATTGTAAAAATTTCAATTCCTGTGGATTTCTGAGGTTACAAGGAGTTCAAATTTGCTATCCATTATTTATTTGGACTTCTCCGAGGTGTTAAAATGTAATAATGAAGAACCGAGAAGAAATCACACATTAGGCCTTTTAGGGTCATTGGGCCTGAAATGGTTGGACACCTATTGCATTGGTGATATCTAATATATAGATGTTTGGACACCTAAAACATCATCTCCTACCTCTAACCTCTCTATTCATATGGAATTTTCAGAAATCCAGATATGGGAGGTCTATCAGTGGGTTTTGGTCAAAACTCACTGATATTTCTAAACTACTCCTATTTGATTGGTGATATCTAATATATAGATGTTTGGACACTTAAAACATCATCTCCTACCACTACCCTCTCTATTCATATGGAGTTTTCAGAAATCCAGATATGGGAGGTCCATCAGTGAGTTTTGACCAAAACTCACTGATATTTTTAAACTACTCCTATTTGATTGGTGATATCTAATATATAGATGTTTGGACACCTAAAACATCATCTCCTACCACTACCCTCTCTATTCATATGGAGTTTTCAGAAATCCAGATATGGGAGGTCCATCAGTGAGTTTTGGTCAAAACTCACTGATGGACCTCCCATATCTGGATTCCTGAAAACTCCATATGAATAGAGAGGGTAGAGGTAGGAGATGATGTTTTAGGTGTCCAAACATCTATATATTAGATATCACCAATCAAATAGGAGTAGTTTAAAAATATCAGTGAGTTTTGGTCAAAACTCACTGATGGACCTCCCATATCTGGATTTCTGAAAACTCCATATGAATAGAGAGGGTAGAGGTAGGAGATGATGTTTTAGGTGTCCAAACATCTATATATTAGATATCACCAATTAAATATGAGTAGTTTAGAAATATCAGTGGTTTTTGACCAAAACCCACTGATGGACCAACCATATCTGGATTTCTGAAAACTCCATATGAATAGAGAGGTTAGAGGTAGGAGATGATGTTTTAGGTGTCTAACCATCTATATATTAGATATCACTAATCATATAGGAGTAGTTTAGAAATATCAGTGAGTTTTGACCAAAACCCACTGATGGACCTACCATATCTGGATTTCTGAAAACTCCATATGAATAGAGAGATTAGAGGTAGGAGATGATGTTTTAGGTGTCCAACCATCTATATATTAGATATCACCAATCAAATAGGAGTAGTTTAGAAATATCAGTGAGTTTTGATCAAAACTCACTGATGGACCTCCAATATCTGGATTTCTGAAAACTCCATATGAATAGAGAGGGTAGAGGTAGGAGATGATGTTTTAGGTGTCCAAACATCTATATATTAGATATCACTAATCAAATAGGAATAGTTTAGAAATATCAGTGAGTTTTGACCAAAACCCACTGATAGACCTCCCATATCTGGATTTCTGAAAATTCCATATGAATAGAGAGGTTAGAGGTAGGAGATGATGTTTTAGGTGTCCAAACATCTATATATTAGATATCACCAATGCAATAGGTGTCCAACCATTTCAGGCCCAATGACCCTAAAAGGCCTAATGTGTGATTTCTTCTCGGTTCTTCATTATTACATTTTAACACCTCGGAGAAGTCCAAATAAATAATGGATAGCAAATTTGAACTCCTTGTAACCTCAGAAATCCATAGGAACTGAAATTTTTACAATCGGAGCTCTCTAGGTCAATCAGTGGGTTTTGACACATTAGGCCTTTTAAGGTCATTGGTTCCTGAACCATTTCAGGTGGGCCTGAAATGAAAACATACCCATTTCAGCCCCAACATGCCAAATATTAAAGGTGTTTTCTCGGTTCTTCATTATTACATTTTAACTCCTCGGAGAAGTCCAAATAAACAATGGATAGCAAATTTGAACTCCTTATAACCTCAGAAATCCACAGAAACTGAAATTTTTACAATCGGAGCTCTCTAGGTCAATCAGTGGATTTTGACACATTTGCCCTTTTAGGATCATTAGGCCTGAAATGTTTCGGCCTGAAATGGTTCCATTTCAGGCCCAACGTGGGCCTGTAGGTCTTTTAAGGTCATTGGTTCCTGAACCATTTCAGGCCCAATGTGGGCCTGAAATGAAAACATACCCATTTCAGCCCCAACATGTCAAATATTAAAGGTGTTTTCTCGGTTCTTCATTATTACATTTTAACACCTCGGAGAAGTCTAAATAAACAATGGATAGCAAATTTGAACTCCTTGTAACCTCAGAAATCCACAGAAACTGAAATTTTTACAATCGGAGCTCTCTAGGTCAATCAGTGGATTTTGACACATTTGCCCTTTTAGGATCATTTGGGCCAGAAATGTTTCCATTTCAGGCCCAACGTGGGCCTGAAATGTTTCCATTTCAAGCCCAATGACCCTAAAAGGCCACTGATTGACCTAGAGAGCTCCGATTGTAAAAATTTCAGTTCCTGTGGATTTCTGAGGTTACAAGGAGTTCAAATTTGCTATCCATTATTTATTTGGACTTCTCCGAGGTGTTAAAATGTAATAACAAAGAATCGAGAAAAGACTCTTAATATTGGGCATGTTGGGCCTGAAATGGAAACATTTCAGCCCCACGTTGGGCCTGAAATGGAACCATTTCAGGCCCAACGTAGGTGGCTGAAATGTTCTTTTAGTTTTAATTTAATAAAAATATTTTAATTAATTTCAATATTTTTTTGTTTTGAGAAAGGTTCCATAATATAAAAATCAAAATATAAAGTAACATCTCTTTATAGTCCGTCTCGAAATTCGTTACTGACAAAGAGAAAGTGAAAGAGAATGAGAATGAGAAAGAGAAATGCATGCAGTACTTGACGGTAGGGGTATAAGAGGAAGTTTACTAAAATATGTGCGCCCTTTGGTAACATTGAAACCATGGTACGCCTTTGGGTAAATACTAATTCTTAGGTACGCCCTTTGGTAAATTGCCGTTAATTTATCCAGAAACAACCTTACCTATGCCCTCAAAAGTAGAGCTGTCAATTTGGGTTGGGCCCGTCGGGTTGGCCCGCCCCGCCAATCAATTTAAGCGGGTTGGGTTAGAATTTAAGTAACCCAAGCCCGCTGCAGGCCAACCCGCCTAGGCCCGCGACCCGCACGGGTCGGCCCGCGACGGGCTTGGGTTGGCCCGCGGGTTGAGAATCACATATTAGTTAAGTTTTATGACAATTTATTATCTTTCTTTGTTATTATTTTGAAATAAAAAATAATATTTTTTATCACATAAGTACTCGTTTGTATCTATTTATATTTAAAAAATATATTTCTTAACATATTTGATTGATGAAATCTAAATATATAAATTTTTTTAATTTTTTTAATTTTTTAAAAATATTTTGATGGGCCCGCGGGTTGACCCGCCTAACCCACGACCCGCCTTGGATTGGGTTGGGTTGGGGATTTTCCAACCCGCCTAGATGACGAGTCGACCCGCCCCCGCCCCGCCAAATGGCCGACCCGCCATGGGCCAACCCGCCCTGCCACGGGTTGGCCCGTTTGACAGCTCTACTCAAAAGGGTGGACCTCTGCGGTTCGATCCCCAGCTACGACGTATTTTGTAGGATTTTTTCCTCCAAATGGGGCGCGAACCCTGGGACGCTGGGCTTCTAGACTGCCCACCGCGAGCGCTTCCCGATTTACCATGGTGATCGGTGGGAAACTTCCGTGGGGCCGGGCCGGTCACCCTAGGTTCAATTTGTCTGCTGTCTGGTTCATCATTTTTTTTCAAAAGGGTAGACCTCACCCTGGGACGCGAACCTTGAGAAACTGGGCTTCTAAGCTGCCCACCGCGAGCACTTCCCGATTTACTCTAGTGACCGGTGAGAAACTTCCGTGGAGCCGGATCGATCGCCCCAGGTTCAATTGTCTGCTGTCTAGTTCATCATTTTTTTTTCAAAAGGGTGGACCTCAAACTCAAGTATGACTAAAATTCATTTTACATTATATTCTATCGATAACCCCACCAGCAAGGTAAAAAACAGAAAATTCTAGGGTTAAAATGCAAAATTTCCGAAGTTAGGGTCTTTTGGGCGAATAATTAAATTAAGAGGGGCTAAGTGTAAAAGCGTGAGTTTTATAAGGTCACGCATAGTGGCTGTTCGTGAGCACAGGTCGCACGAACCGTTTCCTTTTCTTCTCACATTAAAGCCCTTTCCTTTTCTTCTCCTAGTAAGTTACCGATCCTTTCCTCTTCTTCTCGGCGAGCCCTAGCGCAGTGAGTTGCAGACTCTTCTTCTTCTTCTCCCCTTCGGCTTGCGTCCTCTCAATCGGCACCGGCAACCCTCCGAGGACCTTCCTTTCTTCCTCCTCCCGATCGCAGACGACCTCCTGTGTGCGTGCGATCTCCCCGAAGCTTCCTCAGCCGATCCACTCGAGTGAGGCTGTGTCACCGTCGGTTGAGCCAACCACGTTCTCGCTGCCGACCTTTCTCCTATGTGACCCCTTGCGGATCAGGGGCCGGAAACCAGTCGGATCTTGGGTGCTGGGCAGCCGTCGCAACGGCATCACACGCATCGCGTGCCACAGTCTTTCTTCCTTGTGATCGGGCTTCTGGTTGAGGGCCACCTACCCTAGGTATCTCCCTGAGTCTCTCGAGTTTGATCGTGTGTTCTTGATCTGCCGTGAGTTGTTTTCTAAGCTTGAACTGGGGTTTCGTTTGTGGATTGGTTTAGGGATTTGCTGCGACTTCGATTGGACGAGTAGGATTTTGATTGCCGGTGTGGCACCAGGTAAGAGCTGATCATGTTTGGATTTGTGGATTCAATTTGCAGTTATATTTGGCTCGCGAACATGCTCTGTTCTTGGTTTTACCATCCCTGCCGTGAGCTCTTCCTTGTGCTAGGTGTAATTGAGTTTCTGGATTTCAATCTCAGATTTGTTGCATTAACTGATCTTGGACTGGATATGCATGGGTGTTGATCTTAGTATTAGCATATATTTTGATTGATCAGTAGGCCAAATAATTTGAATTCAGTGTGTATATAGTTGGGGTTTGAATCTGTACAGTCATCTTTGTTGGGAGCAATTTGTTTCCATCTTGGTTTTGTGGATTATTCCTATAGAGGAGTGTGGATTGGAGGAATTGGATGCTTGAGTGATATGTATTTTTGATTGTGCTGAGCTACTGTGAGCTCTGTGTTGGTCCTTGCGAGGGGAATCAACTTGAGATGGGAATTTTAGCACGCGTTAGATTGGGTTTTTCCTTGGCAATCAGTTAGGATTTAGGGTTCCTGTGGGGTTCAATATCGAATCTTAAGTTGCTATTCACTATTTCAGTTGGTGATAATTAGGATTCGAACTTAGACAATGAACCTGAATAGGGATCTAGTCCTAATAGTGATTGAGTTAATTTTTTTGATATATCATAAGCTGAGTTATGTTTTGATACAGGTCATTGACTCGACTATTTGGATTTCACTTGCGGCGGATATTATTTCAGACGGGGGATTTCTCTTCGCTTACGATCTACTACATCGGAAGCGGGTATCTCTGACTCTTATTTTAGATTAGTCATAGATATATGCTTGATATGCTTTGTTTGACAATAAAGTAATAAATTGAGATATAACTCGTCTATTTGCCTTGTTGATATTGTTTATGCTAGACCTGGCATGTGATAGCTATGCCTTTAGGACTTATGTTATGGTGCATTATCTACTATCCTTGCATATTATGTTGAGATAGGTGGACTAGATAGTAGATACTGATTGACCAGTGTCATGCATTATCGTGCACTGTGCATCACTGTCGATCAGGGGCCCCCGTTGTGGGTGAATCAGGTCGACAGTCATACTGACCTACCCATACGGCCACTCATGGGTTAGTGGTTGACGGAGTATTGGGTAGTGTGCTCTGTGCTGCTCCGCTCATGCACTCATGGGTTAGTGAATCGGAGCGTGGTAGCAAGCAGAGATCTCTCCTTGAGTAGTCTATATACCAGGTGATGAGAGAGAGAGAGGTCTCTCCCCCATCTATATACATGGGGTAGGGGTAACACTCAGATAGAGATATCCTCCAGAGATGGCCTGGGCTAATAGAGATATCGCCAGGATAGGTCATGGAGTAGGGGTGTTACACCGGCAGCATTCCGTCTACCCGATCGCTCAGGAGCAGTGATGGTAGGGTACAGACGGCAGTCACAGCCGTACGTCGAAGGGTGGCCTCCGCTCAACTTCCTCCCGTACATAGGTGACGATGTCTGACCGACGGCAGGGGTGACCATGTCATTGCACCTTGTGCATACGTATATATATTTTGCACTTACCTGTGCTTGCTGTATTTGATTGCTGCATATGATTGACGCACACATACAGGAGACTTTGATGTCAGGGTTTTGGTGACACAACTACAGTGGTTTAGTACTTCCTATTTCCTCTTCTTTAGTTGTACTTATTACTACCTGCACTTGTGTTATGTTGATAGCCTGTTACACTATTGCTAAGTTGACTATCCTGCGTATATGATGAGATATCCGTTGAGTTCTATGATTCATTCCGTTAGCCTTTTGTTTTTATTTCAGGATGATCGACTGGAGTGCCATGCAGCCTGTCCCTCTACGTATGTCGAGATGATTTCTTGTGGTCCTGTATGTGTCGGTGGTACTTGTTGGTACCCTTTTTATTTGTCATTCAGTTGTACTTTCATTTGCTGTTCCGCTACGGTATTTTCGATATGATTGTACTTTTGTGTGTCATAGAGGCCCTTGTTCATTTTGTGTTGTCGTAAGTCGTACTGGTACGCGGCTTTTGACGTTATTTTCGTTTTCTTTGTATGCAGACGTTTGTTCCAGCCCTATAGGCTGGGGTACAAGCGGCTGAAGTTATTGTAGAGGTTAGGTTTTTGAATTGTCCGTCGGGTCGAGGGGGTGGCAGTCCTGTCCGTATTAGGACGAGCGACCCCTCGAGGCGTGACAATTTATTTTCTCACTTGGCTAGTAGGATTCATAAACTTTAGTACTTAGCCTGAAAGTCTAGAGTTCGAATCCTAGGGAAGGTAAAAACCCACCGCCGGGTGTGGGAAGACCGTAGGACATGGCCTAGAGAGCCGCCTGATGGGGCTAGAGGGGTCATATCGCTACAAGCAATACGGGACTGATCAAAGATATTCTTGTCAATATTAAGTCAGATAATATATTGCATTGTGGATTCATGTCTATTAGGTTAGATGGTCTGAACATTGCAAGCAGTTGAATCTTGGTGTTATTGTGTAACTATTCATTAAAATGTAAACTATGTTTTTTGATCATTGTGTCTCATATTTTGATTTAAATTGTTGATTCATGTTTAAACATTCAAATATCTTCCTTAATTGTAGTAGNTCTTTGACTCTTTAAATTTCTCCTGGTACAATGATTGTTGGCATCTATCTTTCTATATTCACAATTTCCGTGTTATTTTGGTTGTAATATACTTACTGAGGGCATGCATAGAGTTATGTGTATCCAGATGCAAACAAAACTAATAATGGCTACTAGTTACTGCTTAATAGATGTTTCAAGATCATTCCATTGTCAAAAATTTGTATAACTAGGGCAGCATGAAAAGCTTATCCATTGGATAAGTGAATTTTCACCAAAACTTTTATTAGTCTACGATGCATATTTTTATATAATTAAATAGACACATGAGAAGCTATACCGCATGCAAAAGTATAACTATAGATTAAACGATTGTTTCTACAAGAGTACATATATAAGCACTGTAATTTCAGTCAACCATAGTTCAACACGATGCCCAAAATTATTTAGCATAACATGTTTGAAACATTGGCTCTAGCTATCAGTATTGTACTTGGGCTATTTGAGACCTTGCCTCTAGCTGTCACGGCTTTCTGAAAGGCTTGGTTGGGGAGAGTAATATTTCATCGGTTGCAAACATCTAATACAGCTGCAAACATTTCCCTAAGTTATCCAGAAGTTGCAAGTCAATGTGAATATACTCTATAATGAGAGAAACTATATTATCAGCCAACATTTGACGGTCTTCGGGGGTTCTCGTCTCCGAAAGTGTATCATGGATGACCATTTTCTTCATATTTGGGTATTTCTCAATCATTCCGGAAAACCACTGGCCAAAATTCTCACTTATTGTCAATCCCAGCTCTAAGATATCAACATTCTCCAACATTTGCAACCCATTACAAAGTAGCTCATAGCTAATTTCATCTCTTAATGATAAATGTTGAAGTTTCGAAAATGAATCAACAATAAATTCAGAATTAACCACCTCATCCTCATCTTCAAACGTTACTCCTCATAACCTCAATGTTCTCACTTTTGATGCTCGGGAGATCTTATCGTAAACTTGGGGCACCATTATTGTAGAATTGCTTATATCAATAGTCTTCAAATGACTCAAGTCTTCGCCAATATCCAAATAAGAGGCAATAATATCAATGATCTTCAGATGACTAAGATTGTTTGCACTAATAAGCTCGAAAGAAACTAAATTTAGGTCATTTAACTGTAAACTCTCAAGGTTCTTTATCTCCAAAATCATTTTATCCACAATAATTGACTTTAGAAGTAAAAAGTTGAAACCGGGACTACTTAGCTCCCATGGAGCATCAACATCCAAAGTGACAATTTATGTGGAATCAAGAGTCAAGGACTCTATTCTTGGATAAGCATGTAATAGGCAACTGAGATTAAAACTAAAAATCTTAACGTGCCTTAAAGATAGGACTTTAAGACATGTAAACATTTTGCAAATTGGTTTGATTTCTATAAGCGATTTATAATCTAGAACCAAAACTTCCAGTTTCTCTTGACCACAGTAATCTATAACATTGGCGGTTGGAGTTGTGAATGCATTGAAGGATAAACTCTGCAATATTCTTTTGGTGAACCCAATACAAGAAATGAATGGGGCAGCTGTAAACTCGCGAAATGTGTCCAGATCAATTAAAAGATGTTGCAATCCCTCTACTCTGAGTCCGACCTGTATCATAATGAGCTCTAGTTGCTTAGAGTCGATAGTGTAAGGCCAATCAACGGAATTGAAGCAAAGTGTATGGAGCTGCTTGTTGTAAGCTTCTCTCCATTTTCTGCAAGTTGCAGATGCAACAATGGCAACTCGAGCACTTCCGAGACGAGAAAGTATGTTGCAACAATCAGCAACATACTTTCTCGTCTTGGATGCGCTCGAGTTGCCATTGTTGCATCTACAACTTGCAGAAAATTGAGAGAAGCTTACAGCAAGCATATCCATACACTTTGCTTCAATTCCGTTGATTGGCCTTACACTATCGACTCTAAGCAACTAGAGCTCATTATGATACAGGTCATACTCAGAGTAGAGGGATTGCAACATCTTTTAATTCATCTAGACACATTTCGCGAGTTTACAGCTGCCCCATTCATTTCTTGTATTGGGTTCACCAAAAGAATATTACAGAGTTTATCCTTCAATGCATTCACAACTCCAACCGCCAATGTTATAAATTACTGTGGTCAAGAGAAACTGGAAGTTTTGGTTCTAGATTATAAATCGCTTACAAAAATCAAACTAATTTGCAAAATGTTTACATGTCTTAAAGTCCTATCTTTAAGGCACGTTAAGATTTTTAGTTTTAATCTCAGTTGCCTATTACATGCTTGTCCAAGAATAGAGTCCTTGACTCTTGATTTCACATAAATTGTCACTTTGGATATTGATGCTCCATGGGAGCTAAGTAGTCCCAGTTTCAACTTTTTACTTCTAAAGTCAATTATTGTGGATAAAATGATTTTGGAGATAAAGAACCTTGAGAGTTTACAGTTAAATGACCTAAATTTAGTTTCTTTCGAGCTTATTAGTGCAAACAATCTTAGTCATCTGAAGATCATTGATATTATTGCCTCTTATTTGGATATTGGCGAAGACTTGAGTCATTTGAAGACTATTGATATAAGCAATTCTACAATAATGGTGCCCCAAGTTTACGATAAGATCTCCCGAGCATCAAAAGTGAGAACATTGAGGTTATGAGGAGTAACGTTTGAAGATGAGGATGAGGTGGTTAATTCTGAATTTATTGTTGATTCATTTTCGAAACTTCAACATTTATCATTAAGAGATGAAATTAGCTATGAGCTACTTTGTAATGGGTTGCAAATGTTGGAGAATGTTGATATCTTAGAGCTGGGATTGACAATAAGTGAGAATTTTGGCCAGTGGTTTTCCGGAATGATTGAGAAATACCCAAATATGAAGAAAATGGTCATCCATGATACACTTTCGGAGACGAGAACCCCCGAAGACCGTCAAATGTTGGCTGATAATATAGTTTCTCTCATTATAGAGTATATTCACATTGACTTGCAACTTCTGGATAACTTAGGGAAATGTTTGCAGCTGTATTAGATGTTTGCAACCGATGAAATATTACTCTCCCCAACCAAGCCTTTCAGAAAGCCGTGACAGCTAGAGGCAAGGTCTCAAATAGCCCAAGTACAATACTGATAGCTAGAGCCAATGTTTCAAACATGTTATGCTAAATAATTTTGGGCATCGTGTTGAACTATGGTTGACTGAAATTACAGTGCTTATATATGTACTCTTGTAGAAACAATCGTTTAATCTATAGTTATACTTTTGCATGCGGTATTAGCTTCTCATGTGTCTATTTAATTATATAAAAATATGCATCGTAGACTAATAAAAGTTTTGGTGAAAATTCACTTATCCAATGGATAAGCTTTTCATGCTGCCCTAGTTATACAAATTTTTGACAATGGAATGATCTTGAAACATCTATTAAGCAGTAACTAGTAGCCATTATTAGTTTTGTTTGCATCTGGATACACATAACTCTATGCATGCCCTCAGTAAGTATATTACAACCAAAATAACACGGAAATTGTGAATATAGAAAGATAGATGCCAACAATCATTGTACCAGGAGAAATTGAAAGAGTCAAAGATATTACCGCGATGAACTGAGCATTGTATGGGTCCCAGATATCTGGATCAATGCCATTTATAATACCATGGAACTTGTAGAGATGAGGAGATATTGCAGAGTTTTCAGAAATCTCTCTAGAGTATGTTTTTGATACCTGCATTGAAGTTCAAGAAGGATAAGAAAACTCAAAGTAATATATGCAAAAGCTTATCTTATTCTATTCAAAGTAGAACTCAAAAAACTACTACAATTAAGGAAGATATTTGAATGTTTAAACATGAATCAACAATTTAAATCAAAATATGAGACACAATGATCAAAAAACATAGTTTACATTTTAATGAATAGTTACACAATAACACCAAGATTCAACTGCTTGCAATGTTCAGACCATCTAACCTAATAGACATGAATCCACAATGCAATATATTATCCAACTTAATATTGACATGAATATCTTTGATCAGTCCCGTATTGCTTGTGGGGTTATGCATAGATTATAATGTAAAATGAATTTTAGTCATACTTGGGTTTGAGGTTACCCTTTTGAAAAAAAAAAAATGATTAACGAGGTTACCAACCAACCTCGGGCGATCGGCCCGGCCACACGGAAGTTTCCCACCGGCCGTCAGGGTAAATCGGGAAGCGCTCGCAGTGGGCGGTCTAGAAGCTCAGCGTCCCAGGGTTCGCGCCCCATTTGAAGGAAAAATTCCTGCAAATGCGCCGTAGCTGGGGATCGAACCGAGGATGCCTGGGAAAGCGACTAGTCGCCCTACCGCTGCACCATAGCCCCGGTGGCGAGGTTACCCTTTTGAGGGCATACGTAAGGTTGTTTTTGGATAAATTAATGACAATTTCAGTAATATTTGACATCTATTTATCATTATAGACTTGAAAATCACTACCTCGATGTGAAAGTATTCAAAAGATCAATTGATGAACTATCAGATTGCAACAAAGATTTGGTAAGACAGAAGCAGATAAAAATGTAAAAGAAATTAATAAGACTTTTTCGTGAATAGTAAGTGAAAAGGAAAAAATCTTGGTAGCCTAAGTATTAGAGTTTATGAATCCTGAGGAAGGTAAAAATTTATTGGTCAGGGGTGAGAAATTCTTGTGAGTAACGACGGTCGACGATCAAAGGGGTCAGGTTGTTGGGCCGCTAAAAATGGAATTTGGCCGCTCAAGGGGCCGAGGGGTCGGTCGACGGGTCGGGTCGTTACAATAAAAAGGCACCTTTTATGTTTTTTATTGTAACGACCCAGCCCGTCGACCCGACCCCTCAGTCTTTGGGCGGTCAAATTTCATTTTTAGCGGCACAACAACCTGGCTCCTTTGGTGGTCGACCGTGTCGTTACTCACTAGGTCTTTCCACCCCTAGATTTTTGTCTTCCTCAGGATTCATAAACTCTAGTACTTATGCTAACAGGATTCATAAACTTTAGTACTTAGCCTAGAGATTTAGAGTTCGAATCCTGGGGAAGGCAAAAATCCACTGATCAGGGGTGGGAAGTTCTTGTGAGTAACGACGGTCGACGACCAAAGGGGTCAGGTTGTTGGGCCGTCAAAAATAAAATTTGACCGTCCAAGGGGCTAAGAGGTCGGATCGATGGGTCGGATCGTTACACTAAATCTTTAAATATCATGGCAACCTAAAACTAAATCATGAAAAAAGAAGATAAAGAAATGCTCAAATTCAAACAAACCCCAGGAAGAGAAAAACAAAAAAAAACACAGGCATTGGAATGCTTACCGGTTAGCGAAGGGTTTAGGGGGAATAGGTTTCTTTCCGCTTCTCCCAGAGAAATCTTAGTCTCCTCCCCTTAAAAAGTGAACTACAGAGCAACGCTTCCCCGGAGAAATCGTAGTCTCCTCCCTTGAAAAAGCGAAGAGCAGCAGGTAGTAGGAGTTTTCTTTCCCCGCGTCCCCTTCGTCTCGTCTGCCGCTGCCCGCCTGCCTTCGGGTCTATATATAGTATTCGAATATTATATCTGACGTTCAAAAAGTCACGTAGCTTTTTGATCGAATCAGATCAAAAAGCTACGTGACTTTTTGTACATTAATTATAAATTGGTGAGGGCAGTAATACTTTCATTTTTCATTTTATAAATTGTCCTTACATTTAACTAAAATATATATTTTTTAAAAGAAAATAATAATAATCTTATAATTATTTTTTATCATCGAATAAACTTTTGAAAAAATTAATTATTTTAGTATATTAATCATCAAAATTTTTAATATGGAAATTCTCCTATCATGAAAATTCTTTCATATAGAAAATCTTTTTCTTTAAAAATATAATATTTTAATTTATTTTCTTTTTTTTCAAATTTTATTTATAATTAATGTATAATGAATATATATAGTAATGCATAAGAAAGTATGAAAGAGAAAATTTCATTCCACAACTAAAAAAATATTATTTTAGGGACAAATTTTGAAGATGAAAATAGTTCATTGTAAATTAGCAAAAAAATTTATTTATCGTTAATTTACGATGAAGTTGAAATTTATTATTAATTTTGAAATGAATTTAATTTTAATAAAGCATTGGCAATAAATTTTACGACGAACTATAATTTTGTTGGACACATTAATATTGGACGAATGATGAGTTAACAAATTTCAAATAATTTTTGGATTTGTCCTTGAAACCAAGCACAAATATTGCCCTCATGTAGTGACGAATCAAGTATTCATCCATAATTTCAACAACGAAAATTGTATTCATTTTTTGTTGCTAAAATCAAGGATGAATCCATGATTTTGCTGATGAAACTTGGTTTCGTCCTTGAATTCAACGACGAATCCATATTTCATCACTAATTTTAAAGATCTAAGTCACTCTCATGAACCCTAATCCCTAATTTCATCTCGATCCCAGCTCGCGATCATCTATCGACGTCGATTTTCTCCAACTCACGAAGCACATGATGTGCTTTAGATTGTATATGTTTTAGGCACTATCTTTTATCAGCATAATTATTCTTTTTGTACGGAGATATGCTCTTTGTCTATTTTTCATGACAGGATGTGATGCAGAGACATTTTGAAGTCGAAACGTGCTTCGGAAGTCTAATTCAGCAAGCCCACATCTAGTCAATGGTTTCTGAAACCGTTCATTGAAGAACCAGGGGCTAATCGTGCCTCTTCACCATGGGTTCCAGGAGTTGGTTGTGCCTCCCTTGAGCTGCTACCGAGTGATCCGAGGGCAAGCCGTGCCAATTTGGCATGGTCGTGCCTCCCACTACCAAAAGAACTTCGGGTAGGCCGTCATGCATCTCTAGGAGCACCTCAGCCGAAATTTCCTTAGGCAAGCTGTGCCAACTTGGCACGACCGTGCCTTGGTAGTGCCCCTATGCTCATTTGCCAGTCACGGTTGTGCCTCATAGGTATGACCCGTGCCTCTTCCTCGTGGATTCCATTTATAAAAGGGGATCTTTTCCCCCCTTTCCAAGGGGAGGAGGTTTTTCCCTTTGGGAGAACCAAAGAGACCAAGATCTAGCACTATCCCAGCGATGAAGTGATAGTTCAGAGCTGGATTCTGCATCACGTTCATCTCTAGAGCATGAATTGGATCTCAATGACAACAATTCTCCATCACGGCTAAGTTTTCCTCTCCTTCTTCTAGATCGAGTGGAATCTTGTCTATTTTTATCGTCTTGATATCCTATTTGTTGTTCATGGAGTATATCTCCATACTCTAGATTATAGAGAGTAATTGTAGCGTCTTTGATTCATGTAAACACCGTGGATTGATAATTTCCTATTCTATGATATGTTTATGCTTTGTTTGTATTTGATTGAATGTGCGTATGTGAACATGGATTGCAATTATGTATAGTTTGATTGAACCAGTATAGAGATTGTTCGCCTCTTAAAGGGAATACCCGAGATAGTACACCTGAGGCCCTTCATGTGATAGTTAGTACCTTAAAAATCGAACATCTCGGGCGTTGCCTTGAAATGGAGAGTAATCCTCTACAAGCGATTTGCTAATCGTGTTTAATAAGTCTTTCTCAATCCCCTGCTAGGAAGTGGCGTATATAATACGAAGTAATACACTCAGGGGCCTTTATATGGCAGTTGGTATCCTTACGCTTCACGCTACCTCTTCTACTAAATAGCATTGGATACCAATGGGAGAGACACTCTGGTGCACCCTCTCCGGTATTTAGTTAGGGTCCCTACGAAGTATAGACATTGAGGATGAAAGGTTAACAAACCATAGTGTATCATTATGTGTTACAATGAAACCAAAAACCTAGAATAGCCACCACCAACCGACTACCTTCGTAGATTTTTTGACCTCTCTGCATTTCCTTTCTAGTTCTATCATACGATTAGAAATTCCCTACCATTCGATCACCTAGCTAGCTTCACTTCACTTCTCTCAAGTGTTTTACTATTGGTCCTAGAATCGATATTTTTATTACTGATGACTATCGCAATGCTCTTGTAGCATAGTAACAAATTTTTAGGATCGTTGTTGGGACCATGCGCTTAACATTAGTTGAGAAGTGCAATAGTTATTTTAGATAGTTATCTTTCTTTTTGTTTAGAAAAATGGAAAAAATTAAATTTGCATTTTCACTTTTTTTTTTATTTTTATTTCTTACATTTTTTTCTTGTGAGAGTTTAACTTGTTTAATCTTTTTCTTTGCATGCAAAGGGACTCTACAGAAGAATTATTGTCATTCGATCCAGAGATGGATAGAACGTTTAGAAGGAGAAGAAATCTACAGAGGCAAATAGAAGTAGAACAACATAGGCAATTATGGCCAATAAAACTCTCAAAGACTACGTTGCTCCTTATACCCAAGTCCTCAAGTCTAGCATCATCAAAAGTACTGTGAAAGCTAGTCATTTCGAGATTAAGCCAACCACGATTTCAATGGTTCAGCAGAATTAGCATGGTGGAGAACCCACAGAAGATCCGAATCAACACTTGGAAACCTTCCATGAGATATGTGGTACAATGAAGATTAACCGAGTCTCCTAGTAAGCAATCAGATTGTTATTATTTGGATTCTCTCTTGGAGATAGAGCAAAGACCTGGTTGAATTCATTACCTCTTGGGCACATTGTGAGCAAGTATTCTTTGAAAATAAACTTTCCTCCAAGCAAGATAGCCCACATGTGAAATCTTATTGCTAGTTTCAAACAGAATGACAATGAATCTTTATATGAAGCATGAGATAGATTCAAGTGGATGCTCAAATTTTGCCCACACCATTGATTATAAAAGTGGTTGTTGCTGCACATATTTTATAATAATGCTAATTATCAAATCAAAAGTGACTCTAGACTCCGCATCTGATGAAGCACTAATGAATAAGGGACTTCACGAAGACGAAGAAATCATTGAAGCTGCAGCACTAAATCACCATCAATGGGCATCTGAAAGGAGCAAAAATCCAAGTAAAACTCCCAAAAAATATGATGTCAATGTGATGAACTTAATCTCCACAAAGTTGGATGCTTTAACCAAGAGATTTCATACTATGAATGTTCATCCGATAAATGCAATTGTCACTTTATGTGAAGGGTGTGGAAGTATAGATCATCTAAGGGAATGTTGTCCGTTGGGTGCCATTACAACTCAGCTAAACCAGATAGAACAAGTGAACGCCTTGGGCAATTTCAATATGAGACAGAATAAGCCACATTCCAACACCTACAATCTCAGATAGAGAAGTCATCTAAACTTTTTATATTAAAATAACATAGGCTAAGGGCAGTCAACAAGCTAGCAACAGAATAATCAACCCTCTAGAACTGATCAGCTTTTTGAATAGATATTGGCAACTCAGAAGCAAATAAAAAATGATGACAAGGATGTGAGTGACATATGAGGGATGAGAAGCCAAGGAGAAAATCTATTCGAGGAGAAAGTCGGAGTTGAGTTCAGGTGAACTCAACTTTAGATGGTCAAAAATCACTCAAGCGAATGGAGATGGAAAAAAACCCAACTTTGAAGGTGATTTTAACCAAGAAGGTTATCTGAGGCACCTCAGATAAGCATAATTGATTCTATAAATTTTCGGAACTAAGTCAAGAAGGTCAAAATTAAGGAGCCTCAAGTCGCAACAGAGACGCCTCAGGTCATAACTGAGGTGTCTCAGTTCAAAAGTTATCAAAAAGTGAGCCTGGGCTCCCATTGATAAAAGTTACCCATTGAGGGGCGCCTTGGATCACAATTGAGGCATCAATGTCACATCAGCATAACTGTAACTTTTTTTAGGGCTATAAATAGCCCTCATAAGCTAGGAAGAAAAGACAACAACTGTAATTCATTTTCTTAATCTTTTTTTGATCTTTCTAACGTCTGTAAGAGGCTTCTGCACCTTCAATGAAGAAGAACTTTATTGTGCTTTTCACCACCTTAAATTAGCAACCTTCTCAGTTGTAACCAAGTAAATTCCTTCTGTCTCTTACTACTTTTCTTTTAGGTTATTGATTAATTTAACTGCTTAACTAATCTGTTTATCCTTGCTAAGTTAGAAGCAAAAGATCTAGTTTTAAATTGTAGAATTATTCACCCTCCCCGCTCTAATCGGCCTCACCGGTGTTAGATCTTGTACGTCATGCTAGAGGGCGGTGAATAGCAACTTTCCGTTTTCTTCTACCGACGTTGTTAGCGTGCGTAAGCGGAAACAATAATAATAAGAACAAACAGCGCTAACAACCCTATTTACGTGGTTCAGAGATGAAGCTCTTACTCCACGACAGTCCGTGAGGTGGGCGATCCCTCGATCCTTCGGCGGAGTATTTGCAAAAGTATGTCACTCCCTTGACATCGTTCAACATGCTTAGGCACCCAGCCCGTTGTTTGTATTTGTTGTCCGTCCTCGGTATTTGACATAGTCGGTTTGCGACTTGTCGGTACTTCCGGGAGGTTGCTGCCGGTAGGCAAACTGATTTGTACGTCGAGGCTAGTGTTCGACACTATCTCCGTAAAACGATATTGCTCCGCTACAGGTGCTCACGGATAGCAGCAATTCGTTCCCAAGATACAACGACGTCGTCTCGAAATAGTAGCACTCCAAATTTCGAGACCGGCGAACTTGATCGCAGATTTTTTGAACTCTTTATGCAGAGGATGCTTGAATGCTATGCTTAGAAATGCAATTCTGAATGAGATGAATTTCCAAATGAGAAGGGATCTTTATATAGTTGGTGAACAGGTAAGTAACCCTTAGTGAGGAGTGATCTGGATCGTCCAGATCAAAAAGACATAACCCTTTGGAAAGGGTTTAATCTCATCCATCAGATCTGAAGAGTTATAACTCTTCAGATCTCTTTTGATCAGATCCATTGGATCTGAAGAGTTTTAACTCTTCAGATTATGGAATGATCTCGTCCATTGGATTCGAAGAGACTTATCTCTTCATCCATCTTGATCTCAGCCGTCAGATCACTTCATTTAATCCAACGCTTCAGATCAAACCCCCCTCATCAATGGTCAGTTTATAACCCAGAGCCATCAACGCTCCAGATCGCATCCACTGCGATTTATTACCATCTTCGATCCGACGATTGCCATCCGTTTATCCAATCATCAGTACAGTCACCGATCTCTACACGCAGACGCTACAAAGGCACTGCCACGTCATTGTCACCTGGAGCATAAAGAAAGCTCCTCGCGACGATGTGAAGTGCAAAGTGCGCCTACAAAGGGCCCATTGCGCGCGTGGCGGGCGGCGGTCGCACCTGCTCGCCCATGGCTAGAGAGCTCCTATGCTTGTTGTGTTAACTATATTAACACAGCAACACATATAAGGAAGCTTTGGCTTGCACCGGTAAGCGATGTGGGACTAAAAACCCCATCCTTCCTTAATATGTATTTTGGATACAACCTTTCGCCATTAATTTCTCATTCACCCATAATCGGTTTTGAGCAAATTAATAGTCTAAATTAATCTACGTGAAACGTAGACTTCGATTTTGAAGTCATATCAGACTTTCAACGATCGATGGCACCTTGATTTTGTATCGCAAAATCATATCCAACACCCATTCGATAGCTTGACACTCAAGCATTTGACGGCTCGACCACTCAGCCACTTGGTCGGTGCGACTGGTCGGGCACTCAACTGGACACTTAGCTTGATTGGGCTACTCAACACTCGGCTCATGTCCCACTCAGCCTGCTCAATAACTTGGGCACCCGACAGCTCGGCCCCCTCAGCACTTAGCTTACTAGATAGTTCAGGCACTCGGCTCACTCGACACTCGGCCTACTCAGTCAGCTTGTGCACTTAGCAGCTCCGAGCACTTGGCTTAGTAGGTAGGTCAGGCACTTAGGAGCTACTCAGCCTACTAAGTCAGCTTGGACACTTTGCAACTCGGCTAGTCCGACAGCTCGGTAGTTCAATAAACCTATCTTACTCTATAAGTAGGCATAATTTTTATAAAATAGATTTGTTCTCTTCCACGATATTGAAAAGTTTCATTGGACATTTGTTTCCCAAATAAATGGTTAGATGAGTCAGAAATTCAAAAGGGAGTTAATGGTTAGATGAGTCAGAAATTCAAAAGGGAGTTGAAAATAGAAAAGTCTAAGTACGTCAAAATTAACCAAATATTTATTAATAAGGAAAGTTCAAATACATAAAGGGAGGATCAAATATTTAACAGTAGAGAGGTCACAATATGTCATGAAAGATTGAATATTAGGGGTAAGAAGTGGAGTCCTAACAAGTCATGCAGGATTGGATGTTGACACAAGAATGAAAGTTCAAACAAGACTAGGAGGATTGAATGTTTGGCCGTGGTGAAATTCTGACAGATCAAGATAGATTGAATCTTATAAGTAATTGTGAGGCCATGGTAGATCAAGATTTAACAATAAATCCCGGTGGATCAAGATTAATCGGATGTTGGACAAAGAAAATCTTAATAGGTTGATGTTAATCGAATACTAAGTAATGTGAGAATTCAATCTTGGTAAAACTAAAATAAAAGTATAGATTGACTATTAGATAATTACAGACCTAAATTTCGAATTCAAGGTTTTAGAGGATTAAAGGAATTTGTTATTAATCTAGGATCGAGCGAAAAATTGATGGTGATGTTGTAACAAATAGAATATTTAGAATTTGTTTGATTAACTTGACTAATGGTGATTAATCGATTAAATGAATAGAGGAATAAATTGTTATCATTATTATTGCAAATAAAGTGTTCTGAACTCGCGCGACTGCTACACTACTCAAATGATTGAACATCAATCAATTGATGAATAATGACAGTCCATTAATAAGTCAAAGATGAATTAGAGAGAGCCTTTGTAGGTAAAATGATCGAATTCAACGGAACAATTAACTGTGAGCAATTTAGGCTACGTTTGGTAGGAGGTTATGTAATCGAATCTATAATATAATCAAGTTTGTAATGTAATGCATGTAATGTAATCTTGATTACATTATTATATTAGGTAATGAATTGTATGTAATCTTTGATAACTACTACAAATTTGATTTCTTTGTTTGGTGAGTGGTAATCCATCCTGTAATATAATCAAGATTGACGGCCGACGTCCGCCGCCTGCTCGCCGACGGAGGTCGCCCGCCGCCGCCCGTCGCCGCCGGACGACGCCCGCCGCCGCCGGACGACGCCCGCCGCCGCCGCCGGACGACGCCCGCCGCCGCCGGACGACGCCCGCCGCCGCCGGACGACGCCGGCGACAGCCGACGGCGTCCGGCGGCGGCCGGCGACGTCCGGCGGCGGCCGACGACGTCCGGCGGCGGCCGACGACGTCCGGCGGCGGCCGACGACGTCCGGCGGCGGCCGACGACGTCCGGCGGCGGCCGACGACGTCCGGCGGCGGCCGACGACGTCCGGCGGCGGCCGACGACGTCCGGCGGCGGCCGGTTACATTATATTACATTACATTACAATTTTAAAGTTATTCCAAGCAAAGGAATTCAATTTATAATGTAATCTTGATTACATTACAGGGTAGATTATACCTTACCAAATGCAGCCTTACTGTTGGGCATAAAGTAATCACAACTATAATCCTATAAAAAGGAATTTCATGGATGATTTGAACACTCGAATTTTGAGGATTTTGGAATCTAATAAATATATAATTATGGAAATTGCAACTCATGATATGGTAGATTTATCGGGAAATTGGCTTAAAATCCCTCATTGCAGGTCAACATCTGTATTCAGTCCCCAGGTCAGAGAAAATGAGTTTCAACTCCCTACCAAAACCTGATGCGCAACTGCAACTCCCTTGAAAATATGTATTTACCTAATTGCCCATGAATTGAATTAAAACTTATATGTATGTAGCTCAAAGTATTCGCCCGAGCCACCAACTGCATTGCCTGCCCTAACTCACCTTCGTGTTCCTTCTCTAAAATCTGACGAACAAAGCCGACGTTGATGCATTGGAAGCCAAAATCGAAGGGGCGATCACACCTTTGCAGCTCATTTTTCCGGTCGAAGCCCTAACTGGTTGCACCACGTCTTCTTGCCGTAACTCAAAGAGGGAATCACAATTTTTCGGCTCATTTTTCCGCCCGTAACCCAAACTGGTAATGTCTCGCATTGTAGCCCTAACTTAAAGAGGCGATCACACCTTTATCAGTGAGTCTGAATGTTATCTTTTTTGATTGAATGATTCCATGAGATTTGCATTTTGTTTTTTTTATTATGCGTATTCAATGAGATTTGCGTTTAGTTGTTGGTTGATTGTGGAATTTTCGTGTGTTTTGGTTGATTGTCGAGTTGATGGCCAATATTTGGTTGATGGAGAAAAAATTTTGTGTTACATTAATCTTCAGTTTATATTAATATTGATCTTCAGTTTATATTTGATTAAAATGTTATATTTTTGTGGATTAGGTCGAAAAATGGAATATGGTATTGGGCCTTGCAACCTTGCATTTTTGGGTAGTTGTAAGTGCAAGAATGAGTTGTTTGTGATTTCAATTTTCAGTGGTTGTAGTTTGCTGGATATATTTGTGAGTCTTGACAAAAAATGTGCGGAGATTACTCCTGAATCGATGATTCTGCAATACATAGCGCCACATCATAAGATGTACGTGACTTTGAATGACGATGATGATGTCCTGAATATGATATATCTTCATATGTGTTTGAAGCTCAGTATGATCGATTTGAGGGTAGACACTAGAAATACATACATTGGCAACCTAAATTTGGAGAGGTAAGCATTTCATATTTTTATTTTTATAATATGTTATGTTACTTCTAGCATAAGTGCATATGATATGGTTTATTTGACACTACTAATCTTATTTAAATTCAATAGCTTTCATTATATATGTATGGTATATCCTTATTTTATACTTATTTGTGTATGATTCATCTTAATAATTTTGTATCAAACTGATAAGGGTTGAGGAGGAACAGACACAATCTAGGAGTGATGAGGAGATTGAACACACCTTGTTGCCGAATACTATAGATGCTTGGATTAATTGCATTCATGGTGAAGGGCAAACATTCACGGATGCTGCTGATTTTAGAAGATGTGTTAAAAACTATGCTGTTGTTACAAGACAATCATTTTTATATAGAAAAAATGACAGTGAGAAGGTTATTGCTATTTGTAGTGAAAGGAGTTGTGGATGGAGAATTTATGCTTCAAAATATAAAGCAGATGGTATATTTGGGATCCGAAAATGTAACCTACAACATACATGTGGCGAGAATAATCTACATACTAGAGGACATCCTAAAGCTGATGCAACTTGGATTGCTAATGTGGTGAAAAAAAAATTGAGAGAAGAGCCCTCTTATTGCCCTTGTACAATTCAAAAAGACTTGCAAAGAGATTATGGGGTAGAGTTAGACTATCGTAAAGTATGGAAAGGCAAGGAATTAGCGATGCATGATATTAATGGTACAGAGACGAGATGCTACCATAGGTTAAGATGGTATTGTCATGCTATTCGAGAAACAAATCCTGGCAATATTACTGAGTGTGAGGTTGACCCTGTAACTAATAAATTTAAACGGCTATTCATTTGTTTTCATGCGTGTGCAGTTGGTTTTGTTACTGGTTGTAGGCCGTTGATTTTTTTGGATGTGACTCATATAAAGAATAAGTATAAAGGTAGTATCCTAGTTGCTGTGTCGAAGGATGCCAATGATGATCTTTTCACAATTGCTTATTCGGTAGTGGATGCAGAGAATAATGATAATTGGGAATGGTTTTGTTATCTTTTGAGAAGTGTGCTACTTTCATATCAAAGTATTCTACTCAATAAGTTCACATTTTTTTCCGATAGACACCCTGGGATTATGAATGCAGTTGAGCAACTATTTGTGGGTAGTCACCATGTGTTTTGTTTGAGGCATTTAGTGGATAATTTTGTGAAGCAGGTAATTAAAACCCTACTTTTGTTTTGAATTTGAATTTGAATTTAATTTTAATAAATGTTTTGAATAAAAAAGGTTTTTTTGTCAATATAGGTAATGCGAAGTTATCCAAAACATAACAAAAAACACTGGTCTTCAGTATTCAAGAAAGCTGCATATGCTCCATCTTTGCAGGAGCATGAACATCATATAAAAAATATCATAGACTCCATGCCACTTGCCATAGGATTTATTGTACATTCACAGCCACAAAGTTGGGCAAATGCTTTATTTCTTGTTGATAGATGGGGTGTTATGAATAATAACATGGCCGAGTGTTGGAATAATTGGGTTAAACCAGCTCGTTATCTCCCTATTGTGGCTATGGTGGATCACATACGCATACAAATCATGAACATAATGCATCGGCGACGTGAATCAACAATCACGATGGTTAAGGAATTAAGTCCCAAAAAGGAGAAGGTTAATGCTAGTGTTTATCTTGAATCCCGAAAGTTGAGAGGGCATCGGTCATGTAATTGGAGGTTTGAGGTAGTTGATGGGAAAAAATCCTTTGCTGTTGATTTAATTGATAAGAGTTGTTCGTGCAGAGCTTGGCAGATCATTAAGCTTCCATGCAAGCATGCTTGTGATGCTATTGAGTCAAAGTCGTTGTCGTTGTATGAATTCTGTGATCAGTATTTCAAGATTGGAATGTATCACCAAGCATACAAAGGAATTATTAATCCAATCCCAACTGTTGACAATAATGAGTCAAATCTTGATGAAGGAAATGTA
This sequence comes from Boesenbergia rotunda, assembly GCA_024364735.1. Lineage (NCBI taxonomy): Eukaryota > Viridiplantae > Streptophyta > Magnoliopsida > Zingiberales > Zingiberaceae > Boesenbergia > Boesenbergia rotunda. Next base: position 81,540 of record JAGFNQ010002387.1, on the reverse strand, counting down.
ATCAATGCTCCAGATGTACGCAGTCAGCCAGGTCGTAGGAGGACTAAGAGAATACCATCACAAGTTGAAACACGTGCGTCAAAGTGTAGTCGTTGCCATAAGAAAGGCCACAATAGGCGAAGCTACAAAGAAGTTATAAACTAGCTGTTATGCTCAAAATTATGTATGTTTGATTTCTTTGCAAACACTTGGTTTTATTTTTGCAATTATACTCTATAATTTGTATGGGTAGTCTGATACTTTTTGATATACACTTCTGCAGGAAAAAGAGATTGCTAGAAGGGGAATCAAGCAGGGTGTTGCGTTCGAGAAAGCAGACATGTATCAGCGGAAGCATTGGTGATTTACGTATTGGTTCTGGTTGAATGGTGGCTGCATTGGTGTTTTTAGGGGCAGGAAAAAATGGTGCAATATGTTTATGAACTTTGTATAATGTGTCAGTTATTATTGTGCACTATGGTTGTGTGGTCGAAACTGATGGCTGTATGTATGGTATTTGTGACTTTGTATCATGTGTCAGTTATTAGTATGTTTATGAACTTTGTTAGGTACTTTGCAATATGTTGTATGTAGTTTGGTTGAAATTGTGAGTTTGATGGACTAATTCTGTCAGAAACTTGAGTAAAAATTTGTGATTGTTTTGTTTTGTACAAAAATTGTTCTGTCTGAAGTTGAGTGTAGTTGTTATAGTATATACTATAGTTGTGGAGTGGAAACTTATGGTTATAGTTTATGTGACTTGGTACCATGTGTCAGTTATGATTATGTTTATGAACTTGGTTAGGTAACTTTGCAATATCTTCATTTTTCTTTGGTTGAATTTGTGAGTTTCATAGACAAAATCTGCCAGAAACTTGAGTTCAAATTTGGATAAATAAGGTATATGTTATGTTTGATGGTTCTGTTTTATACAAGAATTGGTTTGTCTGAAATTGATGTTGTGGAGTGGAAACTTATTGTTGTATTTATAGTTTTTGACTTTGTATCATGTGTTAGTGCCAAAATATCCCTAATAACAAGTGGTCAAATGTCCCTAAAGTGTGCTTATAGTTTCTGACTTTGTATCATGCCCATACTAATTAATACATAACTTTCGTCCCAATGTACCTGTAAGTTCAAATAGTTCATTCGTGGAAATATATAGTAGAAACTGAGTCAATTGGATATGTACCCTAATTAATATAACTTGCGTCCCAATTGAGTATACTTGAGTCTGAGCCAAGTATACTCAATTTTTCTCAGACACATACTTGAATTTGGATATTTAGTACATAATTATCTAAAATATATACCTGATTCTGAGACAATTATACTTGAATTTTTGAGCCATTGAGAACTAAAGAGGGAGTCTCGAACCTGAATACTCAAATTCTGGTCAAGTATACTAAATTTGTTCAGACACATACTTGATTTTGGATATTTCGTACTTGATAATCTAAGGTATTCACTCTCATGCTACGTTGTTTATGGTCATGATAACCATAGAGCTCTATTGTGTATTTTTCATACCTAATAGTCTGGAAGATATACCCTAATCAATCATGGGAGGCACATATTGGAGCAGTGTTGTCATTAACCTTGATCCTTATTATATTATCAAGAAACAAGGAAATGTGTACCTGATTTTTTGAGAATAGTACCTCATTCTCTTGAATATATACCTGATTGTGAGCGAATTGTCCTTGATTTCTTGAGCCATTGAGAACTAAAGAGGGAGTCTCGTACCGGAATACTCAATTTCTAGGCAAGGATACTCAATCTGCTCAGGCACGTACTTGAATTTGGATGTTTCGTACCTGATAATCTAAGTATTCACTCTCATGCTAGGTTGTCTATAGTCATGATAACCACAGAGCTCTATTATGTATTTTCATACCTAATAGTCTGGAAGATGTGCCCTAATCGATCATGGGAGACACATATTGGAGCAATGGTGTCATTAACCTTGATCCTTATTATATTATCAAGAAACAAGGAAATGTGTACCTGATTTTTTGAGAATAGTACCTCATTCTCTTGAATATATACCTGATTGTGAGCGAATTGTACTTGATTTCTTAAGCCATTGAGAACTAAAGAGGGAGTCTCGTACCTGAATACTCAATTTCTGAGCAAGGATACTCAATCTGTTCAGGAACGTACTTGAATTTGGATGTTTCGTACTTAATAATCTGGCTGATGGACCCTAATCAATCATGGGAACCATTTAACCTTAATCTATATCATATTATCATGGAAACAAGAAAATATGTCGATAAATAAGAAAACCCATCTTCACCAACACCTTTTCATGATTTTGATTGTAGGTGTACACGACATTAGGTAATGTGAAAGACATATACATGCATTNTACCTAATAGCCTTGGAAGATGTGCCTAATCAATCATGGGAGGCACATATTGGAGCAGTGATGTCATTAACCTTGATCCTATTATATTATCAAGAAACAAGGAATGTATACCTGATTTTTGAGAATAATACCTCATTCTCTTGAATATATACCTGATTGTGAGCGAATTGTACTTGATTTCTTGAGCCATTGAGAACTAAAGAGGGAGTCTCGTACCGGAATACTCATTTCTGGGCAAGGATACTCAATCTGCTCAGGCACGTACTTGAATTTGGATGTTTCGTACCTGATAATCTAAGGTATTCACTCTCATGCTAGGTTGTCTATGGTCATGATAACCATAGAGCTCTATTGTGTATTTTTCATATCTAATAGTCTGGAAGATGTGCCCTAATCGATCATGGGAGGTACATATTGGAGCAGTGGTGTCATTAACCTTGATCCTTATTATATTATCAAGAAACAAGGGAATGTGTACCAGATTTTTTGAGAATAGTACCTCATTCTCTGAATATATACCTGATTGTGAGAGAATTGTACTTGATTTCTTGAGCCATTGAGAACTAAAGAGGGGTCTCGTACCGGAATACTCAATTTCTGGGCAAGGATACTCAATCTGCTCAGGCACGTACTTGAATTTGGATGTTTCGTACCTGATAATCTAAGGTATTCACTCTCATGCTAGGTTGTGTATGGTCATGATAACCATAAAGCTCTATTGTGTATTTTTCATACCTAATAGTCTGGAAGATGTGCCCTAATCGATCATGGGAAGCACATATTGGAGCAGTGATGTCATTAACCTTGATCCTTATTATATTATCAAGAAACAAGGGAATGTGTACCTGATTTTTTGAGATAGTACCTCATTCTCTTGAATATATACTTGATTGTGAGCGAATTGTACTTGATTTCTTGAGCCATTGAGAACTAAAGAGGGAGTCTCGTACCGGAATACTCAATTTCTGGGCAAGGATACTCAATCTGCTCAGGCATGTACTTCAATTTGGATGTTTCGTACCTAATAATCTGGCTGATGGACCCTAATCAATCATGGGAACTATTTAACCTTAATCCATATCATATTATCATGAAACAAGAAAATATGCCGATAAATAAAAATACTCACCTTCACCAACCCCTTTTCATGATTTTGATTGTACGTGTACACGAAATTAGGTAATGTGAAAGACATATACATGTATTTTTTCTCTTCTACTTCTAAGGTATTCACTCTCATGCTAGGTTGTCTATGGTCATGATAATCACAGAGCTCTATTGTGTATTTTTCATACCTAATAGTCTGGAAGATGTGCCCTAATCGATCATGAGAGGCACATATTGGAGCAGTGTTGTCATTAACCTTGATCCTTATTATATTATCAAGAAACAAGGGAATGTGTACCTGATTTTTTGAGAATAATACCTCATTCTCTTGAATATATACCTGATTATGAGCGAATTGTACTTGATTTCTTGAGCCATTGAGAACTAAAGAGGGAGTCTCGTACCGGAATACTCAATTTATGGGCAAGGATACTCAATCTGCTCAGGCATGTACTTCAATTTGGATGTTTCGTACCTAATAATCTGGCTGATGGACCCTAATCAATCATGGGAACCATTTAACCTTAATCCATATCATATTATCATGGAAACAAGAAAATATGTCGATAAATAAGAATACTCACCTTCACCAACCCCTTTTCATGATTTTGATTGTAGGTGTACACGAAATTAGGTAATGTGAAAGACATATACATGCACTTTTTCTCTTCTACTTCTAAGGTATTCACTCTCATGCTAGGTTGTCTATGGTCATGATAACCACAGAGCTCTATTGTGTATTTTTCATACCTAATAGTCTGGAAGATGTGCCCTAATCGATCATGGGAGGCACATATTGGAGCAGTGGTGTCATTAATCTTGATCCTTATTATATTATCAAGAAACAAGGGAATGTGTACCTGATTTTTTGAGAATAATACCTCATTCTCTTGAATATATACCTGATTGTGAGCGAATTGTACTTGATTTCTTGAGCCATTGAGAACTAAAGAGAGAGTCTCGTACCGGAATACTCAATTTCTGGGCAAGGATATTTAATCTGCTCAGGCACGTGCTTCAATTTGGATGTTTCGTACCTAATAATCTGGCTGATGGACCCTAATCAATCATGGGAACCATTTGACCTTAATCCATATCATATTATCATGGAAACAAGAAAATATGTCGATAAATAAGAATACTCACCTTCACCAACCCCTTTTTATGATTTTGATTGTAGGTGTACACGATATTAGGTAATGTGAAAGACATATACATGTATTTTTTTCTCTTCTACTTCTAAGGTATTCACTCTCATGCTAGGTTGTCTATGGTCATGATAACCACAGAGCTCTATTGTGTATTTTTCATACCTAATAGTCTGGAAGATGTGCCCTAATCGATCATGGGAGGCACATATTGGAGCAGTGGTGTCATTAACCTTGATCCTTATTATATTATCAAGAAACAAGGGAATGTGTACCTGATTTTTTGAGAATAATACCTCATTCTCTTGAATATATACCTGATTGTGAGCGAATTGTACTTGATTTCTTGAGCCATTGAGAACTAAAGAGGGAGTCTCGTACCTGAATACTCAATTTCTGGGCAAGGATACTCAATCTGCTCAGGCACGTACTTGTATTTGGATGTTTCGTACCTAATAATTTGGATGTTTCGTACTTGAGTTTGGAAGGTTTCGTACTTGAATTTGGATGTTTCGTACCTGATAGTACCTCATTCTCTAGAATATATACTTGATTCTGAATCAATTATACTTGGAAGGTTTTAGCAGTTGACAACTAATGATGGAGGCTCGTACCTTAATACTCAATTTGTGGACATGCATACTCAATTTTCTCAGACACATACTCAAATTTCAGACCTTAATACCCAAGTTGTGTATCTGAATTTTTTATAATAGTACCTCATTCTTTAGAATATATACTTGATTCTGAATCAATTATACTTGGAAGGTTTTAGCAGTTGACAACTAATGATGGAGGCTTGTACCTTAATACTCAATTTGTATACATGTATACTCAATTTTCTCAGACACATACTCAAATTTACATTGCAAGAGTAAAAACCAACACTAAATTGTCAAATTTTATTAGTGGCAGTGGACACACTAAAGAGGGAGGCAGTTCTCAATTATGCTTACAGAATAAAAACCAACATTGCCACAGAATTAAAGTCAACATGTATCTGTCATTACTAAGAAAATACATTGCGTTACATAAGTAAGTCATAAGTCTGTCATTACACCAGAATAAAAACCAGTATTGCTACAATCATGTACAAACCAACATCTGTACTAGAAATTTGAAACACCACAATCTGTCATTACTATCAGAAGGCAAATTTGAAACAGAAGGCAAATTTGAAACACCAGAATCTGTCATTACTAACAGAGGGTAAATTTGAAACACCACAATCTGTCATAAGAAGGTAAATTTTAAACATAACTGTACCAGAAATCATAAGAAGTATATAACTGTACCAGAAATCATCTCCTTAACATAACTGTACCAGATTTCATCTCGTTAACATAACAGCACCATAAAACATCTACAATACATCTAAATTTGGTTACACAAAAAGGTAAATTTGAAACTCCAATACATCTGCTTGAGCATAAGAAGCAGATAAGGTTGTCTATCTTCAGATGGTTTACATCTTAGTCAAATACCAACATTGTTTTACATCTTAGTCCATTACGTTTTTTAACATTCCTTTCTCATCTGATAATATATTTGAAGAAACCCGGGCCCGATAAGCGTCTATGTTGACATGATCTTGAAAACTCCAGATATCATCAGTGTCATAGGAGAGGCACTCCACCCACAGGCAAATGTAGACACCACAATCAAGGGTAGCGCCTTGATGACGACAATGTTCTTTCACCACCTCTTCACTACCTATGGCAAATGCATGATGATGCAAAATGCATCCAACCAAAAACCTTGCTTGCAAAATAGTAAATGCTTTAATACTGTGATCTGTTAAGATATATTGGAGTAGAATATTGTCAAACTCACATAAACTTTAGCAGTCCCAAATGCAAATGAATCAGGGTTTGAATTCCACATATTTGAATTTCCCTTCAGCTGGATTAAAAACCAATAAATACCAATGTCATCTATCATTAATTGGGAAAATGATATATCTACATTTTCTAAATAGATCTTCATTTAGTTCCTGTAGTTTGCTGCTCGTTGTGGATGCCAACCTTGCAAGGAAAGCACCATAATCTGCTTTGTGTATCTGCCTATATTTGCCATATTTCTGTAAGTGCTGTAAGACTTCTTTCTACACATTGAAAATCAGATATAATCATGTTTCTTAATCTAATAAGAATTAAAAATCAAATATCAACTATCAATTATCTCAATTTAATATATACCTGTACGTTTATGTCCATACAGTAAATCTCAAATCCATAACTTGGACTGTGTTTTTTCATAATATTCATATACACATTTATGATTTGACTATCAACAGGCTCACCAAACAAAAAAGGATAAAATGTAGCTCCAGTTAAGCTTAGGAACTCATCTTGCCATATGACAACATTGCGGGGAGTAAAAAATAACATTACAAAATTGATAAGAAGTGTTTAGCAAAATTTTAGTTATTGAAAATAAACTTACTTCAATTCTTCCCTACTGAGAAAGTCTGTCAACAACTTTTTCTCTTCTTAGTTGCTTCTTGATGTCCACAAAAATCAGTTCTCTTTTTATATACATCCAATGTAGCCTTGGGAGGACTCTGCCAATCCTGAACATCTACTATCAAATTTACCTATATAAAAACATACTTAGTCATGTAAGCTAAAATCTATACGTAGTTAGTTACAATATACAATAACATGCAAAAACAAGTAAATTTCAAAATAATGAATCTCGGATTTATACTTCATCTACCTGTTTTTCCCCTTCTTCTTACGTTTTGGTGTTGAGCTAGGAGGAGTCACAAATATAGACTCCTTTCTTTTCGGCACACGATCAGCTCTACACCTCACAGTATCCACAATGGAAGATTGAAAGTGGCTGATGTTCTCTGCTTTCGATGTACCAATGTCACTGCCAGAAACTTGCTCTTTATTCAAATCAGAAATAACATCTTTTATCACTAAATCAACATTGTCATCAATGTTGGCAGTTGTCAATTCCACATTCAACTTCTCCAACCCAGCAAGTTCTTTTTCACCACCCACTTCAACCTCAACAATCTTAGTCTCTTCTAAAATCAATTCCCCACTAACTTTTTTGGCCACCAGCTCAGTGCTCTTAACAACAACAATTGGTTCAAGCAACCTCTGGGTATTAGAAATTCGAGAACATCTCAAACAAAGTGGCACCTGAAAAATATAAGTAATGTAGTCAAAAAATGTGTTGTCATCATTATTTAACATAATAATTTTATTATTTCTATATTTAGAGAATAAGTTACCTGCTTGCCACTTAAGAGTATCTCCTCCTCAGGAAATGGTACTATATCTAACACCTTTTCACAATTATAAATAAAATGTCACTTCTACAATCATATCTACAAAAAACATACTAAAAACATAGCAACTTACCCTACTAAAATCAATTCTACAAAATAAACTCTCAGCAACATCATCTTTAAGTGATATCTTACTCCTTTCTCAGCGAAACAACCGGGGGAAACAACATAAAGAACGTGCAAATCCAAATGAAGGAATTCTTTCATACAGCCATGCCTGAATACATATAGAGAGAGAGCAATATAATAATATTAAACATATCACAATTGCACTTGAAATATTAAAAACTCACCATCAAACCTACAGTACAACCATCTAAATACATTTTGCAACCAGCCTTTCCTTTGCCATTACCAGTATGCAAGATAATTTGGTGACACAAAAATCTATATGCTGCATCTTCCCATGAATAATCAAAGAACCTCGTCAGAGTGGAATAGTTGCTAACTGGAAAAATAACACAGTTAAAGAGAAGACAAATAAACAGCCTAACAAAATCATCCACTTCAGATTCCTTCTCAGATCCAGCTAATGACCGTAAATTATCATGAATCATGGTCCTATTTACGTTGCCAACTTTTCCTCCAAATAGCCTAAGAACAAAATTGGACTCCATGCTAGCATCAAGATCAACCGGTTGCCCCACATGGGTCAAACCAAGGACAATGCTAAACTCAGTCGAAGTGAATGGAACTACAATGTTGTCACCAAAAAAGAAAGAACGAGAAGGCAATAATTGGAATCTCTTTAAAACTAAATCAACTCTGGTACTACTGATAGGCATCTCAGGCATCTCGAGCCATGGAGCAAGTGGAGTGCTTTTAATCCTCTCTTTTTGCTTATCACTCATAATTGGTACCACATCACCCAGTACATCTTTGAAATATCCAGGAGAGCAACGGGAACAAGATTGTTTGCTATTCTTGGTCTTTCCCTCATCTTTCATTACTCTCTTCCCCTTATCTTTCACCATAGATTTAGCCTTAGCCTCCCTTGTGCTCTGTGTAAGAGCATTTTTTCTCATATCTGCATAAAAAGTAAATTCACCGAAAATAAATTAAGTTATCAGTCATACCATCATGTACAAACCATACAAAATTGGATATCATACCACTTAAATTCAGTATCTTATTTAGTTTATTGATAATAATTACATAATCACCACATAACTCATTCAATCATTCAATTAGATAAGATAAAACATAAACACATTTACTCATTCATACCCTAAAGTACAAATCCTAACCTTCTGCCCATCAAAGTGCTTAAATTGGGTACATTACTCAATTTATTGATAATTACTACAAAATACACAGATATCTCATTCATTACTTGAATTTAAGAAGATATAATAGACATACATTCAGATAAATTATAATTTGAACACCACAAACCCTAATTTTATTCAACCTAACAAAATTAACAACACCCATGAAATAAAATTTCGAATTTTGACAGAATTTTACAGAAACATACGTAAACAATTATCTTAATTTCATTCTACAAACAAGATTACCAAGAGGTCAAAATCTAGGGCACGGGAACAAAACCGACCTTCTACTTGAGATATATCTATTTCTGCCTTTGGAATACACGTAGACCACTTCTTCGCGTTAGTATTCCTCTGGTTGTACCGATTACCACCTTTTTACTTCTTCAAACCCGACGTTCGTCGACGATTCTTGGGTTGAAGGTGAAAGTTGGGTCTTCACTTGGTCGAAGATGAATGACACTTCGAAGATGTGGTTCTTGGGTTGAAGGTGATAGGCGGGTCTTCCTCTGCCTGTCGCCTCTCTGGTTTTTGTCTTCAACGCTCACCGGAAGTGATTTCGACGATCGTCGATTTCATTCGACGCAGCTCCAAGCCGGGAAGAAGACACACGGAGTGGAGAGCGTTTGAAAGTAAAGGGAGGGCAGTTCGGTAAATTCATACGAGAGGGAGTTAAGTCAAACGATCAGGCGTTGTTAGAGAGTGGAAACAGAAATTACCTGCCACGGGGACTGAAGCGTGATTTGTGTTTTTGATCGGGGATATAAGGCAAAGTTCCCCATCTTTTTAGTCTCACACACAATTATACATGCAATTTTCATGAGAAAAATTAATGAACGTGTAAATACTTAAATCATATGTAGCCTTAGTTTCCTTTCCTTTCCTTTTCTGTCACGAGGTAGTAGTAGTCTGGTGCAAGGCGCCGCTGCCTCAGTTCTTGGCCAGGAGGCGGCGGCTGGCGAGTTTGGCGTGCACCCCTGGGCTGCGATGCTGCAAGAGGCGCTGAGGAGGAGAGAATTGTTAACACTCTGCATGTTGCTGTTCGCCAGTGTCACCATTGTCTTCTCCTCCTTCATCGCCTCCTTGTTCCCTTCCTTGTTCTATTCTTCGCCGTCAAGCTTTCTGCCCTGGCAAAGGCTGCCGTAGGAAGGCGTTCCCTGCAAGTCCATGACTGCTCCCACGTTCTTCCCTGTGATGGTGATTGCCCTCATCTCGCTCTCGCTCTCTTCCTTCTTTGCGGCCGCCGTGGTTGTGCCAATTGATCTCTTTGTCTTTTGCGGCTCGTCCTCTGCTTCTTGCGCAGGCTTTGGTTCGATCACCGGAGTGATTTTAGGAGATGGCGGTGGCGTCGGGGACGCAGTCGTGATGACCTTCGGCGATGGGGGAGGGGTTGGGATGCCTTTCGTCGCCACGGACGTCGAGTAGTAGGGTTGCGGCGGTGGCATATAAGGCTTCGGGGATGGCGAGCGGACGATTGCGCTCCGCCTGCTCTGTCGGCCTTGGGGATGGCGAACGGAGCTGCGTCGGAGATGCATCAACCTGCGTCTTACCGCCTCCATTGGCGTCAACGATGGCGGGGGATGTTAGAGTTTGGTGACTCAAATTCTGTTTAATCCGTTAATATTTATTAGATGTTTTCTTATTAATATGTTAATTAACAGATTTTTATAAATCTGTTAATTAACAGTTTCGTTATTAATTTTTTATTTGACTAAGTATTCTAAGGTCCCTATAAATTGTGTATCTCATAGACAAGTTGGATCAATGAATGAAGAAAGTTATTTGGTTACCTCTTCTTTCTTTCTCTCCACCTCTTTTCTCTCTCTACTTCTCTTTACTTTATTATATGAGAGTTGCCATTTTTCCATCGTAATTTCGTTTCAAGTGGTATTAGAGCCAGGTTGGATGTCAACCGGGATTAATGACAACGGCAAGTATGAAGGAAAAATCCGCTGCTGCACTATAGCTAAAATTGGAGCAGTTGTGCATGATAGAGAAGTCTAGTGAGGTTGATGTTGCCGAAAATCACAGTAATGGTGAACTTCTCGTTGCCACTGATGCTGATTTGAAGCAGAGTGAGGAATGGATTCTTGATTCTGGCTGTACGTTTCATATGTGTTCCAATCGGGATTGGTTTTCAACATATGAAACGGTTTTGAGTGGTGTCGTTTTGATGGGCAATAATGCATCCTGCAGAATTGCTGGTATTGGTACGGTCAGAATTAAGATGTTTGATGATGTCATTCGGACACTTGGTGATGTGAGGCACGCCCCTGATTTGAAGAGAAATCTGATCTATTTGAGTAAAGGGTACAAGTACACTGGTGAAGGTGGAGCTGTGAAGATCAGTAAAGGGTCTCTTGTTGTGATGAAGGGATAAAGAAGAACCGCCGGTTTATATGTTCTGCAAGGATCCACAGTAATAGGTGATGTTGCCGTCGCAAGGTCGTCTATGTCTGATTCTGATGTTACAAGACTTTGGCATATGCGTTTGGGTCATATGAGTGAGAATGACATGGTTGAATTGAGCAAGAGAGGACTTCTTGATGGTCAAAGTATTACAAACCTAAAGTTCTGCGAGCACTGTGTTTTTGGCAAACAGAAAAGAGTCAAGTTCTCAGTTGACATTCATAACACAAAGGGTATATTAGACTACATGTTAGTGATATGAGAGAAGTGTCCTAAGGCAATCGCCTTATGATTGTAAACATTCATTTTAATAAATGATAATTCACTATTTGAGTATACATGTTTGTGTATTTGATTGGGATCTTAAACTCATCTACTGAATGTCCACAATATAATTCACAGCATAAGAGAATTTGTGATGGGATCACAACTAGTGATTATCTCTAAATGTGCAATTGTGAAGTATTGAAAATATCCCTAGTCGATGAATTGATAAAAACGGACATTATCAATTCTATTGAGACTAGCATGGGTTATTCTCTAATCAACTGATTCTCACTGGCTGGTGACATTGGGATGTCCGGAGATAAACATGGATGCTAGTTAAGGGAACTAGTTCATTGGAGTGACTAGCTGTAAAACTTCATATGGTAATCTACATATAGATATGTCAATGAAGTTCTTACCGCAGCTTAAGTGCGATGTTCCTTTGACTTGCGGTGTTCAAGTCATCTTGGTCATGGAGACTTATACTTTAACATCTTAAGTAAGCATTTCTAAGGAGGTGTGGACCCAGGATGGTTGGGTATAAGCCGAAGTGCCCGAAGATGTTTGAACAGCCTACAAAGGATTCACCACTCCTTGCGAGGAGATGTATACCCAGGCCTATCGTCGGATTGTTACTCAAAGCCTCTGGCCAGAGCATATCATGTTTAGAGTATGAGTCTCTTAAATACATGAGAGTAATTAGAAATCCAAAGGACGAGAAAGACACTACTTGGGCTAGGTGTGACGTAGTCAGCCTAGTGGGGACTGACACACAGACCATGTCCTGAATCAAGTGGGTATAAGATGGTGAAGGGAATGAGGCACGATTCATTAGAGCTGCTGAAGGGTTTCAGAAATATTTCTGAGGTCAACCGTTGATCTTTCGATTAATTGGGGGTCATGATGTACTACTAGGTGCCACTCATGATCGTTCTATAATTAGTTGATTATAGACGGCCAACATAAATCGAAAGCCTATTTAGTCACACGCACTACGAGTAATCCGAGGGATTTAAAATGAGTTGAAAATTGGATTTTCCAATCAAGAGAAATAAGTCGAATCTGAATTAATCAGAGGCGCAATGAAAGCTTAAAATGGCTAAATCTTTTGAAGGCTTATCGGGCGAATTAAATGAGTTTAATTCGCGAGGGATTTGGCTTGAAGTGGCCGGCCAAAGAGGGTGCCCACCCTCTTTGGTTTGGCCGGCCACAATAAAAGAGAGAACCAATTTATTTGGTTTATTTTATAAAATAAATCAAGTGCGATTTGTTTTATAAATTATGGATAAATAAATTTGTATAAAGAAATTTATATAAAGAAATTTATAGAAATTTATTCTTTTTTTTTGGAAATTAAAATGATCCATGGAATGGTTTATTTTAATTTTATAAAATCAATTATGAATTGATTTTTCCATAATAAGAAAATTTATAAATTTCTTGTAAAATTTATTCCATAATAAAAGGAGAGATGTATTTGTTTTATTATAAAATTAGTTATAATAAAACTTGGTTTAAACGGAATAATTCATAAAGAAAATTTATAGGATAAATTTCTTATGAAAAATTCCGTTAAAGGGGAGACTTGGCAAGGGAGAGGCTACTATATAATGGAACCAAGGCTAGGCTTGATTTCCTTAATAGAGTAATCAAGAGATCTAGTAGTTCTCTCCCTCTCTCTCTTATTCTCTCCCTCTCTCTTCCCCTTAGGGCCGGCACCCACCTCCTCTCCCTAGGGCCGGCGCACACCCACCCTAGGGCCGGCGCACCACCCTCACATCTCCAAGAGTTGGCGTGAGCAACCTCCATCAAGAAGGTGCCAAAGAAGAAGAAGAAGAAGCGGGTCGCATCTCCTTCCTTTCCGGAATTTAGATTCCGTTTCTTGGTGGTTAGTTTCCTTTCTTCTCTCTTGATCTTCTAGTTGTGCCTTTAGAGAATCTAGTAGTTCTCGTCGGCACAAAACTCGTGACTTTGCGAAGTCATCCCGAAGAGAACTCGGCGTGGACGCGAATAGAGGCGGAGCTTCCAAGGGACGCTACGGTTGGATCTCGTCCCTTTCTTCGAGTTACGCGAGGTACAAAGTAAATTAGTTTACTTTTCCGCAATGTTTTAATTTATGATCATGTCCACACATCATAAGGTTGCATGCTAGATACGTGGTTAAAATAATTTGAGAAATTATTTTATGCTAATTCTTTCGCTGCACGTAAAAATTTAAAATTTTACGAACCCGTATCCTTATCAACATGCACCCGGTCCCAACACTACATTCATTCTGATTTGTGGGGACCTTCTAAAGTACCATCTAAAGGTGGTGCTCTCTATATGTTAATTATTATTGATGATTTCTCAAAAAAAGTTTAGGCATTCTTTTTAAGACATAAGAGTAATGTTTTTACTACCTTTAAGGAGTGGAAGGTCATGATTGAGAAGCAGACAGGGAGGAAATTAAAGCATCTTCGAACTGATAACGGATTGGAGTTTTGTTCTGGTGAGTTTAATGCCTTATGCAGAGCTGAAGGTATTGTGAGGCATCATACAGTTCGGTATACTCCTCAACAAAATGGTGTAGCAGAGAGGATGAATAGGACTTTAATGGAGAATGTGCGTTGTATGCTTCTTAATGCTGGGCTACCGAAGTTTTTCTGGGCAGAAGCCGCTGCGTATGCCTGTTATCTTGTAAATCGCTCTCCATCAATTGCTATTGAAAGGAAAACTGCACAAGAGGTATAGTCTGGTACTCCTGCTAGTTATTCTAATTTAAGAATTTTTGGATGTCCTGCGTATGCTCATGTTGATAATGGAAAGTTGGAGCCTCGTTCGGTGAAGTGCATATTTATAAGCTTTAGACAAGGAGTGAAGGGATACAAACTTTGGTGTCCAGAGACCGGGAAAGTCATCATCAGTAGAGATGTTATTTTTGACGAGACTAGCATGCTTCAGGGGTCTCCATCTAAAACTCTTTTTGAGGAAGATAAGCAAAAGACAAGCACACAGGTGGAGATTGAGATTGAGCCGATATCTACAGAGACTACTCCAGAGCCTATTCTAGATGTTGTGGATGGAACGAGCTCATCACAAGTACCTTCACAATATTCCATTGCAAAAGATAGGCCTTAGAGAGAAATTAGACGCCCTCAGAGATATGCAGAGGCTGATTTGGTCGCTTATGCTTTAAACGTGGCTAAGGAGATTGATTCTGGTGAAGAACCTGAGACGTATTCAGATGCAATTAGCTGCAATAATTCTGGTAAGTGGATAATTGCTATGTAGGAGGAGATAGAGTCACTTGGTAAGAACGACACATAAGACTTGGTGAAATTATCTAAGGGTAAGAAAGTTGTTCGCTGCAAGTGGATATTTAAAAGAAAGGAGGGAATACCGGAAGTTGAAGAAGCCAGGTACAAAGCCAGACTAGTTGCTAAAGGTTTCAGTCAGATTTTAGGAGTAGACTTCACTGATGTATTTTCCCCAGTTGTAAAGCATAGTACGATTCGAGCTTTCCTTGGTATTGTGGTCATGCATGACTTAGAGTTATAGCAGCTGGATGTGAAGACATCATTCTTACATGGGGTACTTGAGAAAGCAATCTATATGCAACAACCAGAAGGTTTTGAAGTCTCAAGAAAAGAGGATTATGTATACTTGCTGAAAAAATCCCTTTATGGTTTGAAGCAGTCACCTAGGCAATGGTATAAAAGGTTTGATTCGTTTATGATCACTCATGATTTCAGAAGAAGCAGCTATGAAGTTGTGCCTACTTTAAAAAAACTGATGATGAATCATTTATTTATCTGCTCTTATATGTTGATGATATGTTGATTGCGGCCAATAATAAGGAAGAGATAAGAAAGGTCAAAGGCCAACTAAGTAAAGAATTCAAGATGAAAGATTTGGGAGCTGCAAAGAAAATACTTGGGATGGAAATTCTAAGAGACAGAAAGGCAGGTAAATTATGTTGGATCGAGAAATGCGAGAGAGGGGGGGTGAATGTCGCAAATCATTCGGATTTAAAAAGAGTAAGTGCGCAGCGGAAATAAGACACAAAAACAATGCTAACACGGTTGTTTTACTTGGTTCGGAGCCTGTGTCGACTCCTACTCCAAGGCCCACGGTCGTTGACCGTTTTCTGCGGGCAATTCTATACGTTCGAGAAAGTTTACAATAAAAAGTATTACAAAATCAGCCTAGTAAACTTAATTAAGCTCTTCGTTACCGACGTCCGATGTAGATCGAAGTGTTGGAGCAGCAGGACGTCGTCAGCTCGAGTTGGAAGAGTTCTGGAGCGTGTCGTGGAAGCAGAAGAGCGTGGAAGCGTCGCAGTAATTGATGCTCTGAAGAAGAAGGTCGAGGGCCCTTTATATAGGGCCTGGGGGCGCCCTGGTCGACGGGGGCGCCCCCCCCACGTGGTGCTTGATCCCCAAAAGGCGCGGTCAAGGGTTTATCCCTAAGAACTCGGGATAACCCTTTTACGGGGGCGCCCTGGACGCTGGGGGCGCCCTGGTTGACTCGGCCAGCTCTTATCCACAGCGCTGAGGTCTCCTCGGCAAGTCTGGCTGGGGGCGCCCGGGACAGCGAGGGCGCCCTGGGCGTGTAGCGCAGACGCGGCAGAGTTGGTTTGCAATGGGGGCGCCCGGGACAGCGGGGGCGCCCTGGGTATGTACTGTCGAAGTCCTTCTTGTCTTGTTGTGTTTTGTGTTCACCATGGGGGCGCCCGGGACACTCCGGGCGCCCTGGTCAGCTGTTGCCTCACTCCTTTGAGGCACTCTGAGCTGCAGACACTCGTTCCTTCGGTCCTGCATCCAGGGTTAGTCCAAAACACAATAAAACAATAAAATAATAGGTTATACAGCCTCAGCTGTCTTGGTTCTGACTTTGGTCTCCAAAATGGAGCCCTAGGTCGAACCGACGCCTAATGTTCCCTCGGAGGGGAACGCGTCCTCACCTACTCCTCTCGGGAGAGTTTACCTGGTGCCAACCGGATCCTCCAGTTGGACTTTTGCCCGGCAGCCCTTCGCCAGGTCTTGGTTTTTGCCTAGCAGCCCTTCGCCAGGACTTGGTTTTCGCCCAGCAACCCTTCGCCAGGACTTGGTTTCTTGACAGCCCATCGTCAGGTGCCTAGCATCCCTTCGCTAGGACTTGATTTTCGCCCAGCAACCCTTCGCCAGGACTTGGTTTCCTGACAGCCCATCGTCAGGTGCCTAGCAGCCCTTCGCTAGGACTTTGTTTCCTGCACTCTCAAGCAGCATTGTTAGACAACAAATAACCCTTAACTTTGAATCCTTTGCCAATATCAAAACAAGGTTCGATCTGGTGCTTCCTGCACCAACAAATTATACCTAAGTCAAAAAGGGTATATTGAGAAAGTACTTCATCTGTTTAACATGTATTCTGCCAAGTCTGTTAGTACTCCGTTAGCTGCACACTTTAGACTTTCAGCTGATTTATGTCCGCAGTCAGATGATGAGGTTGATTATATGTCACGGGTTCCATATTCTAGTGCAGTGGGATCTCTCATGTATGCTATGGTTTGTACACGCCCAGATTTATCACATGCAGTGAGTACAGTTAGTAGATACATGACAAATCCTGGTAAAGAGCATTGGAAGGCAGTTCAGTGAATTTTCAGATACTTACGAGGGACTTCTGATATTTGTTTGCATTTTGGGAGTAATAGAGATGCAATTATTGGATATGTTGATTCTGACTTTGCAGGTGACCTTGATAAAAGAAAATCACTTACGGGGTACGTGTTCACTGTTGGTGGTTGTGCTATTAGTTGGAAAGCTACTTTGCATAATACAGTTGCATTGTCCACTACAGAGACTGAGTATATGGCTATTACGGAAGCTTGTAAGGAAGCTATTTGGTTGAAAGGACTCTTCAGTGAGCTTAGCGAAGACTTGCAGATTACTACAGTCTTTTGTGATAGTCAGAGTGTCATTTTCCTCACGAAGGATCAGATGTTTTATGAGAGGACAAAACACATTGATGTGAGATATCATTTTATACGTGGTGTTATTGTTCATGGTGATATTATTATTAGGAAAGTCAGTACTCATGATAATCCTGCTGATATGATGACTAAGACACTCCCTATAGACAAGTTTAAATATTGCTTGGACTTGGTTGGTGCTAGATGCTGAGATTTACCTGTGGGGGTTTTGTGGAAGAGGTGGAGAATGTTCTTTTGAAGATTTATGGAATTCGCGTCAAGGTGGAGATTGTCAGAGTTTGGTGACCCAAATTCTGTTTAATCCGTTAATATTTATTAGATATTGTCTTATTAATATGTTAATTAACAGATTTTTTATAAATCTGTTAATTAACAGTTTCGTTATTAATTTTTTATTTGACTAAGTATTCTAAGGTCCCTATAAATTGTGTATCTCATAGACAAGTTGGATCAATGAATGAAGAAAGTTTTTTGGTTACCTCTTCTTTCTTTCTCTCCACCTCTCTTCTCTCTCTACTTCTCTTTACTTTATTATATGAGAGTTGCCGTTTTTCCGTCGTAATTTCGTTTCAGGGGAGAATGCGCTCTCGTTGGCGCCGCCATGGACGGTCTCGGTAAAGGCGAACGGGGGCGTGTTGGCGCTAGCGTGCCTACTTGCAGCGTCAAGGGGGGCGGCGAGTGCGCACGTATCAGCGCTGTCATTTCTGTTATCGGCTTTGGGGATGGCGGGCGCTGCTGCCTCGGCTATCGGCCTTGGGGAGGGCGACCGCTCTCGTGTGAGCGCCGACACCGTCATTAAGGTGGTCGTAGGACTTCGAACAATGTCTGTGGTGTCTCCGTTGGTCCATAGAGGTGGAGCTCTGTCGACCATTGCGGCGGGGAGTGGCGTTATTTCCGTTGGCTGTATCATATTCTACTGCCAGTGGAGGTGGCAGCTCCATCGGCGAGGAGAGCACTGGACTTTTAACGACCTCTGTGGTGTCGCCATTCGTCCTTGTAGGAGGAGCATTGGCCACCGTCGCTTGGGGTCACAGTGTTGTCTCTACCGTCTGTGATACAGATGCTGTCGACGGAGGTGGCGTCGGCACCGGTTGAGCAGGCGGGGCCGGTGCTATAAGACGCCTAGGAAGTGCTTGAGTTGGTTGTGCGGGTGGCTGAGGCTAAGGTGGTGGAGGCGCCGACACATCAAAGCGGGCCTACGAGCCAAGCCGGAGCAACCACAGCGGCCGGTGGGCTATTGGTTCGCCATTAATGCTACTGTAAGAGGATTGAATTGGTGACAAAAAGTGAAACACTTATCTCTAGCGTCCCTTTCAGCTCGTTTCAGGATCGGAGAAGATAAATCACGATAACTGAGAAGGTAAGAAGTTAGGAGGAAAGATTTTTTATATAGGATATAGAAATTTACGTCCCATTCATTCCGTGACTCGAACTCAATTCTTTTAGTGACTCGAACTCGATCAATTCTTTTAGTGATAATTTATTAATTTCTTACCGTCTTAACTAAGTTTGTGGGGCCTCAAGAGGATTGAATTGGTAAGCCCATGGAGAGAGGAGAGAGATGGGGAAGAGGAGACCGGGATGGATATTTGCAGGGAGAATTCAAAGATCGGATTCGAGAGAAAAAAAAATGATGAACTAGGCAGCAAACAAATTGAAATTGGGATGATCGGTTTGGTTCCACGGAAGTTTCCCACCAATCACCAAGGTAAATCGTGAAGCGTTCGCGGTGGGCAGTCTAGAAGCCCAACGTCCCAGGGTTCGCACCCCATTTGGAGAAAAAAATTCTGCAAAATGCACCGTAGTTGAGAATCGAACCGCGAATGCCTAAGTTAATAACTAGTTATCCTACCGCTGCACCATAGTCCCGAGTCAATCGAGATTTGAGAGAGGAAGTACATTTGAGTGAGATTGTGAAAAATTAAATATGCAAATACAATAGCGACGCTAAAGAAAAGGATTAGATATGCGAGGAACCATCACTCAAAGAGGTAAGGAAGCAAGAAGGAAAGGGAGACACAACACATGCAACCTTAAGCCTCTGTTTACTTATTTGAGAGGAGCCCAATGAATATAAAAACTTTGGAAAGATTTTCTAATTTTTTTTCCTGTAATTCATAAAAAAATTTATATTCCTTTATCCTATTTACTTAATAGATAAATTTAACCATACGTCCCCATATTATTTTTTTGATATTTTTTTTAGTCCGTTGAAAAATGTCATTAGACGTAAACTTTCTCTCTTCCGTTTCAGCCGCAGTCATAACTTAATTTTCTTTCAAATCCACTCTTGGTATAGTTTATAATAAACACCTTCTCGAAATTATGATATAATTAGATGTCTTCTAAGTATTCATAGTTTAATTTTTAATTCGACATATTTTATAAAAAAAATTTCTCCAAATGAAATATATAACTATGAAATTTGGACTTCTAAATTGCTCGTCTTGAATATTTTCTGATTTATTTTGATGATTAATAAAAAAAATTTTATTGAATTAGAGCGATCATTTCAAGTTCAACATTATTCCAACTTAATTATTTTTTTAATAAACACGCCTGGTAAGATTAGGAGTATGTAAACATTTCATTAAAGTTAATAAATTAATTTAATAGATTAAATTTTAAAATTCAATTTGATTAATTTGATAATTCAGTAGGCCATTGATTTTTTTTATTAATTCAATTCGATTTTAAAATTTTTTATTTAGTTAAATCAAATAAATTAAAAATAAAAAATTAAATTGGTAAATCGTTCATGAATACAAAATTTCAATTTAGTTTTGATTATTCTTTCATTATTTTATTAGTTAGATTTATTTAATTTTTTATTGAAAAAACGACAATTTAGTTAGTTTAAAATTTTTTTTTTGTTAATTTAATTTTCTATTAATTCGATTTTAATTAAATATTTAAGCCATGGCCATAAAATCGCACAATCATGAACGACTGCCCCACGCTCGACGTTGCCTAGCGCAGTCGCCAACCGTGGGCAGCGAACCTTATGAGACCGCAGATGACAACCCCGCATTGAGGTCGACTCGCGTGGTCGGGTGCCCCTACGGACTGGCTCGGTTGGTAAGGTATTTGGCTGCTTACAACAGAGATCTCAGGTTCGAGAGTCGTCAATCGCACACTGGATAAAAACCTAGTTTGCTTGCTTAAATCCTCTTGGTCCTAGACGCCTTACCCTACTAGTAAAAATCGTGATTTAATCCCTATGGACACTTGTGGGGCCGGGACCAGAGGGTCGTTAAGGTGGCGGTTCCATTTTTTTTTTTTTGCAACGACTCGCGTGGTCGGCCCCACGGGCTGGCTCGATTGGTAAGCCGTCTGGTTGTTTGCATCGGAGGTCTCAGGTTCGAGAGTCGTCAGTCGCACGCGGGGTAAAAACCTGGTCTGCTGGCTTAAATCCTCTTGACCCCAGGCGCTTTATTCCACCAGTAAAAATCGTGATTTATCCCTTCTGGACACTTGTAGGGCTGGGACCAGGGGATGTTAAGGTGGCGGTTCTTTTTTTTTTTTTTTGCATCGACTCACGTGGTCACAGACACTGGGCTTGCACGTGAGGTCGGCTCGCGCAACTCTCCATGGTATTGGGGATGGATCCGTCCTTGTTTTTTTCCCCGGGGAAATTTTCTTAAACTCCTTAAACTCAATCTTAACTTTGCATGCAGTCCCCGTTTAAAGTTTTCTTTGCATGCAGTCCCTGATGGGATTGACAAGACAGTTCTGTGACTATTATTTGAAGAATGTTGAGTATAAAAGTTAGAAATTTGAGTATGTAAGACCATCTCCAACCCATGACACCAAATTTGGTGTCAATTTCGCACCAAAATGGTGCAATTTCAGCACCAAACACTATTTCAGCTCCAACCCATTCACACCATTTTACACCAAAAAGGAATATTCCTTAGAATATTCTATTCATTCTTATTCATTTATTCAAATTTAATTACCGAATAATTAATAATATAATGATTATGATAATTATTATATTTAAAATTAATATTTTATTTATATTTAATAAATTAAAATTTTCATATGTATAATCATTATGATTTTCTTTTTAAATATTTATTGTATAATTATTCGAGCATAATATATTTTAAAAATAGTATAAAATCACACATAATTAGGATAAAATATATTATTAATATAAAACAGAGACAATAACACTTAATTAAAAATATAATATTATGGGAATTTAACATTCAGAATTACTATATTGTTCCCATATATGATCAATTAATGCATTTCGCAGGGCAATATGAGCATCTTTGTCTTTGATTTTTCTGTGTCGAGCTAAAAATTCTTCAAACCGAGTATGATCACCTACTACTGGCTCGACATCTGGAGTTGATACCTCGAACTGCTCCATGATTGGTGCATTTAAATCACGTTCATCTTCAATTATCATATTATGCATAATAATACATGATGTCATTATATCATGTAAAATATTTTTCTGCCAAAAACGTGAAGGCCCTGCAATAATTGCAAAGCGTGATTGGAGCACACCAAATGCTCGCTCAACATCCTTTCTATATGCTTCTTGCTTCATTGCAAATAATTTATTCTTTCTACCTCGTGGATCATGAATCGTTTGAACCAGTGTTGACCATTTTGGATATATACCATCAGTTAAATAGTAACCCATATTATACTCTTTTCCTTGAATGACATAATGAGCAGGAGTAGTAATACCTTCAGCAAGATTAGCAAAAAGATGAGAAGACTCAAGCACATTAATATCATTGTTCGATCCAGGAAATCCAAAATACGCATGCCAGATCCACAGATCATAATCAGCTACAGCTTCCAGAATAATTGTTGGCTTTCCACTACGACCAGAATATTGTCCTGCCCATGCTGTTGGACAATTTTTCCACCTCCAATGCATGCAATCTAGGCTACCTAACATACCTGGAAAACCACGTTGCTCACCAATCAGAAGTAGCCTAGCAACATCTTGAGCATTTGGAGATCGTAAGTACTGCTCCCCAAAAACTTCAACAACAGCACGACAAAATCGTTTCACACTTTCAATGGCAGTCGATTCTCCTATTTTAATGTACTCATCAGTAGCATCTGCAGGTAGACCATCTGCCAATATCCGAAATGCAGCTGTTACTTTTTGTAAGCCGGATAAACCAAGTCTTCCAACCCCATCTCTTTTCTGTATAAAATAGTTGTCATGATTACTAACACTATCATAGATACGCATAAATAAATTCCGCCCCATTCGAAATCTTCTTCGAAACATTGCATCATTATATAAGGCATTTTCGGCGAAATAATCATTGAATAGATTACGATCAGCAGCTTCACGATTACGATTGATCACGTTGTAACCATGAATTGAGCCTCGATGCATGCGCTGGCTGCTTTCTTCATTCAGATAATTCAAGATAATTTGATTGGAAGAAATCACCTGAGAGATCAGTTGTTGTGTTGCGCCAAACTGCTTTGCGACAAACATTTCCGCATAGTTATCATCATCAGAGCTTGAAGATGATAAATTTGATGAACCTTCATTGGTGGTATCCATTTTTGGAGATAAGTGAATGAATGAGGTATATGCTGCTTATGGGGTTTATATTTATAATGACAACTTCGGGCCAAGTTAGGCAGGCGACGTGACTTGGCAATGAAACATTTATTTTTTTTTGCAGATGACATGACCTAGCAATGAACACATTTGGACAAAATTTCTCAGATGACATGACACAACAATGACAACTTCGGGAAAAGTTAGACATGCGACGTGACTTGACACTGACCACATTTGTTTTTTGTGCAGATGACATGACCTAACAATGGACTCATTTGGACAAAATTGCTCAGATGACAAGACACAACAATGACAACTTCGGGAAAAGTTAGACATGCCACGTGACTTGACACTGACCACATTTGTTTTTTGTGCAGATGACATGACCTAACAATGGACTCATTTGGACAAAATTGCTCAGATGACATGACACAACAATGACAACTTCGGGAAAAGTTAGACAGGCGACGTGACTTGGCAATGAACATATTTATTTTTTGTGCAGATGACATGACCTAACAATGGACTCATTTGGACAAAATTGCTCAGATGACATGACACAACAATGACAACTTCGGGAAAAGTTAGACAGGCGACGTGACTTGGCAATGAACATATTTATTTTTTGTGCAGATGACATGACCTAACAATGAACACATCTGGACAAAATTGCTCAGATGACATGACACAACAATGACAACTTCGGGAAAAGTTAGACATGCGACGTGACTTGGCACTGACCACATTTGTTTTTTGTGCAGATGACATGACCTAACAATAGACTTATTTGGACAAATTTGTATAAATTTATATTCATATTTTTCCCTATATAATGGCTTACCAAATATTGGTATAACACATCCTCTGCAAGTATTATCTTCTTCGAATCAAAATGAGTTCAACCCCCACCATCCGACAAGCTTCATACTCAATAGAAGAAGATAAACACTTATGTCATGTTTATCTTCATATTTCACAAAATCCGATCATAGGAATCAATCAGTCAAAGGATCAATTCTGGGCTAGAGTAGAGAAAGAGTATCATGCTGAGCCGAATTTTATGCATTGTAGCCGACCGCCAAGATCATTGCAAAAGAGGATGCAGCTTATGCTTGGTGCAGTATCAAAAATGAAAGGTTGTATACGACAAATCGAGCATTTAAATCCAAGTGGAGCATCAGAGCACGATATTGTAAGTTGTTACGCTCATATTTATTTTAGACTATCTAAATTTTATAATCAAAGTCTATGTTCATTAATAATATTCACTTCATAACTAATGTTTAATTGCTTCCTTGCAGTTAACTCGTGCTAAAGCGTTATTAGCACAAGACCCGAAATATACAAAGGGTTTTAAATTTGATCATGTCTGGGATATTCTCAAAGATATTGAAAAATTTGGCACTGATAATATGAATACTGCAAGCATCAACTCGCGAGGACAAAATGCTCCTGTTGGTTCATCTGAACAACAATTCTTCGAGGAAGAATTTCGTCCACCTTCATCTCCTTGTGTGGCTAGTTTTGATCTTAATATCACTTCTTCAGATAGTGGTGGTAGTTCCAGTAAACGACCTCCCGGGGTGAAGAAAGCAAAAATGAAGAAAAAAAATGATGATCAAATTGCAAAGGTAATCAATATTAATGCTCAACTTGTTGAGGCAATGAATGCAAACACTGCTGCTACTACGAAATTTACAGATGCTATGATCTACAAGCAAGAAACTAAAATTTTATTCAAAGATTTGAACTCGATCTCTGACCCGATGATGCGTGATTATATTCGCAATGAACAATTTAGAATTATGCAAAAGAGAATGGAAGTCCAGGGATCTCGTCCAGCTGCACATCAAGGAGAAGGATCTCAATCATCACCAATACAGAGAGAAGGATCACAACTCAATCAAAATCAAGATGAAGCTCAACAATCTCAGAATCCTATGAATTTTTACAGCCAATATCATAATTACTTGAGTGGAACGGGGAGTGATTTTCCTGAATATTAATATTGTAATATTATTTTAGTTATTTAAAGTTTATGTGTGTTTTATTTGTAGCTATTTGTAAGGTTTAAGTATATCAGTATCGTTTGTATTTGTATCCCTAAATATTTTTAAGTTTATGTGTGTTGTATTCCCAATGTATTTGAGTGATTATTAGTAATATTTTGAACTTGTGTCATTACTATTTTTTTGTATGTCGACATAATAGATAATGCATTTTCAATTTATGCATATTAAATTTTTAAATATTTTGTTATATAAAATTTTAAATTAGCTAATTAATTTATAAATATAATTATAATATATTATAAATAAAAAATTTAATAAATTAATTCTTTATAAATATTTCTTCATAATAAAATTAAAATATACTATTATATACCTTTAATTTATATTTATAATAAATAAATATTACTATAATTAATGAGGAAAAAATAATAATTATAAATTAATTTTTTATTTATAATATTTAATAATAAATATTTAATTATATATCATTTGTTTTTAAATTCAATACTATATTATTTATATTATTTTGTATTTATTGTTTAATTAAAAAATAAAAAAATAATAAAAAAATTGCTAAAGCGCAGCACCAAATTTGGTGCTGCGCTACAGTGTCGCACCAAATTTGGTGCGACACTGTAGCAGCACCAAATTTGGTGCTGCTTTTTAGGGTATACATTGGAGAAGAAATGGTGTTGGCTTGGCACCAAATTTGGTATTTTGGTGTCCGGTTGGAGATGCCCTAAGGTTGCATCCACCACATCAAGAAACTGTATACTCAATTTTCACTCTTTTATATTCACTTTTTACTCTTTTATACTCATTTTTTACTGATATATATTCAATTTTTACTCTTTTATACTCAATCCATCAGGGAGTAAATGTAAAAAATTTATCAAATGGTGAGTAGAAGTAAAAAATCAAATGGAGATTGGGGACTCTTTTATATTCACTTTTCACTCTTTTATACTCATTTTTTACTGATATATATTCAATTTTTACTCTTTTATACTCAATTCATCAGGGAGTAAATGTAAAAAATTTATCAAATGGTGAGTAGAAGTAAAAATCAAATGTAGATTGGGGAATTTTCTATAATTTACCATTTTTTCCCGGTCTCTTTCTTCTTTTTATTTTTCTTTCCTCAGATTCCTGAATTTCATATGGCTTTCCTTGCCATTCCATCTTTCGGAATAAATTCGGGCCTAAGGTTCTCCAGAGCCACGAAACAACGGGCAGACGAGCAGTCGCAAGGAGCCTTGTGGGCTGCGGCCCCGTGACACCCCAGGTGGCCTTGCTCGTTGTCTAGGGGTTCATGAATTTATAATCCTCCGTTTTTGTTTTTTGTTTTTACCTTTAAGAATTTTTTTTTTCAACTTGGATTCTTTTACTTCTCCAATCCACACCTCTGAGTATTAAAGTTGATCTAAGTAAAATCAAAATAAAAAATAAATTATCTCAACCGCTAATTAATCAATGGCTTCTAACTTTCCTTTTGAGCCGACTATAGAGTAGGTTGTGAAAGCATGACGCCCCAGTTACACCTAGACCATTCGAAATCCTTGATTTGATAATTCTTGGAATGTTGACACTTTATCTTAATGATCTAAGATGATTATAGTTTATGGTTCGGATTTGTGAGTTCAGTTTGATTCACGGTTCATTACTGTTCACAATTATTATTATCTAAATAAAATTATAAATTATAAATTTATAAAACAAATCAATCGTTGAAATCAGTCCACCTGATATATATATTACATAAATTATATTTTTAATTAATTTTGTATGTTTAATAATACTTTATATATATATAATTGATATGCTATGGATCTTCTATTGTGAACTCATTCGCGATACTAGATGAGCATTCGGAATGAATCCAAGCGCCCTACTTTCATTGATTTTTTTTATTTTTTGTTTTTTAGTATATTATATATATTTAGGGTTTAAAATTTTAAAATTTAAGAGTTATGTTATAATCTATTTGAGCCAATAAATTTTTTTTTCTCTATAGTTCAAACTTCCCTTTTAGGCAGTGGCGTAGCCAGAAATTTTAATAAAAGGGGACGAATTTAATAAATTAACAAAAATAATATAATACAAAAAATATATAATAAAAGTCATATATTAGCTTCATATGTTTTTAGGAGGAGGTGGTGGAGGAAGAGATGATTTGTTTGAAGTAGGTTCATCACGTATTTTCTTAAAATATCTCAACATTATTATTTCACCTGATTGATCATCAACATAATATTTTAGAAACATAATCACCTAATTTAATGATTACCATTTTCCAACATAATATAATATTTTAGAAACATACGGTGTGCGGTGTGCCACGACAACGACGTGGATGACAACGAAAACACTGTGCGATGAAGAATTTGAGGATAAAATTAGGATTAAAAAAATAAAATAGAAATTAGGGGAGGAAGAAGAATTTGAGATAAAGAAAAAAAAAGAATTAGAGGAGGAAAAAAGAAAAAGGAAGAGGGCAAAAAAAAAAAGGTTCGGTGGGGAAGGGATGGCCAAGGGGGGGGGGATTTGCAAGAAGGGAAAAAATTGTATATGACGGAGGCGGCGTGAAAAAACGAAACCGTGTGAGAAAACAAACAAGAAAAAAAGAAAGACTAAAGGTTTTCATTCGGTTTTTCTAAAAAGTCCAAATATTTTTAAATTTTATAACTAAGTCATTTTTTAATTGTTTTCATAATACTATTTTTTTTCTCTCTCCAAAAGTCAGGGGGGCGGTCACACCCCCTCGCCCCCATGTCGCTACGCCCCTGCTTTTAAGTGATAATATTTAAGATAAAAAATGTTATATGTTTACAGGGTATATTATATGTATTTAAGATTTAAGATTTTAGAGTTTAGGGATAATAAGTTATAGCAAATTTAAGATAATAAATTTTTTTTTCTAAGTATTCAAGATAAAAAAAAATTTAAATGAGATATATTATACATATTTTTAAGTTAAATTTAATAAAATATAAATTTTTTTAAAAAAATCTAGACGTTTAGATCACGTTTATCGCGAACAAGTCCGGACGGATTCTTCATCTGCATCCTAAATTCTCTCTCGATATATATATATTATAAAATTAAGTAATTAAGAGAGTTAAATAAAATCAATAAATTTAATACGTTAAAGGTAGAATAGTATCACATTAAACAATTCAGGATAAATTAGTTTTAATAGAAATAGAATAATCTCACATAAAAAATTTCAAATTAAACAGGTTAAAAAATTAGTTTAAATGGACTGGTGGTATATTCTCGCATTAAAAAAATTCAAGATAAATATGTTAAAAGATTAATTTAAATAAAAAGATAGAATAGATTAATTAATATTCAATCACATTATTAATATTATTTAAATATTATATATATATATATATATATATATATATATATATATATATATATTAATAAAAAATTTAAAAAAAAACATCGGATAACCATCAATTCAAAGGTTAATTGGGTCTCTAAATCATAACCGACTTCTGTCGGGCTAATTACGATTCAGGTCCGTTTAACCAAGTGATGTAGGATGAATTCAAACATAATCCTTTGAACTTCAAACAACCATAATTTAGGACTCAAAATTCGGAATCAAACTCTATCGGCGATCACATATGCGTATTTCAAAAATCTATATTCAATATTAGAGAGCACGTATCCATCAACTTTCAGGCTCAAATTTCACAGTTTAGGCTTTCATCCGAGCCTCTAAAGATTTTATTATTATTTTTTTGATAATTCTTATTTCTATGGTATTTTGGATAAATTTGGTATTTTCAATAATTATGAGTCATAATTAGTCTAGAATAATATCCTGTTTATTTGGCAGAGATTATCTTTTCTGAAAAGATATCTTTTTTTTCTTATAAGATTGAAATTGAAGTACATATGTGTGGATTTCTTTCCTTTCTTCATTTAAAGTTTAGAGTCTATATAAATATATGTTTAATTATATGAGGAATTAATCCTTTGGTGATAATTAAGTTTCTATTTTTGATATTTTTTTTCTTACTTTCTCCTCCAATCTCCCTTCTTGTTGGCCCACAGGATAGTCGTTATTCTGCTAGGCGTTAGTTGGTATCAAAGCCACTTGAAGGTCATCGTCAGATCCAATGGTGGGTGATCGTGGTTGTAGTCGTGGTCGCAACAACCAACATGCTTCGATGGAGGAAGCCGAGCATTGTGGTCCTAACGTTCAAGACATAATGACGATTGAAGATTTACGGAGGTAAGTTGCAGAGTTAACCCAGAATCTAGCGGCACCGGATATGAAACATCGTGAAAATTCTGATAGTAGATTTGAGTCTTCTTTCAAGAACCCATATCACCTGCAGGATACACCTAAGGGATGTTATGGGCGAGAGGAGCTCGCTGGAGACTTCAGATTTCAGGGTTTGCCCAAATTTTTTAATTTATTGTGAGTAGAAGATTTCATTGACTGGATCAACGAAGTAGAGCAAATCTTCGACTACAAGAAAGTTCCAAACCGGATAAAAGTGAAGTTAATTGCCATTAAACTCAAGGGACGAGCATCAATATGGTGGTAATGGATATGATACTCTCAAGACAAATAAGGTAAATCTCAAATAATTGAATGGGAGAATATATGGAAAAAATGAAGGAACACTTCCTTCCCTTCGCCTATATCCAAACTTTGTTCCAGCGACTTCACTCATTGAGATAGGGTGTGAGATTAGTCGATGAATATACAGATGAGTTTTTCCAGCTGATGGACCGAAATGATCTATCTGAGACAGAGGAGCAGAAGGTGACATGATACTTAGGGGGTCTGCGCTTGGCCTTGCAAGATGCCCTCAGTCTTTCATTTTTGATGGTGTCAGAGGCCTTTTAGAGTGCATTGGCGGTTGAAAAGCAACAAAATCTAAAACCAACATGGAAAAGCAGCCAGAGCAGTCGGCTAGTTTGCTTGTAAAATTCTCGTTCTTCACAACAGTAGCCACCGCAGTAGCCTTGGTAGCGACTATCACAACGGTCGCCATAGGTTTACTCTAAAGCCCCTATCAGATACTATCAATGTGGTGAACAAGAACATATGATGCACCAATGCAGGAAGCTCTCTTCAATTGATCCGAAGAGTAAAAACTTATTGATCGTGGAAGATGTTATAGAAGATACAATAGCAATTGGCAATCCAATGTATGATGCATCTGACGAAGTGATTTATGCTGATGATTATGAGACTTTGGTCGTTCGTAAGAGTCTGCTGACTCAGAGATTCGGGGGATGATTGATTGAGAACTAATATTTTCCACAGTACTTGCATTATCACAGATAAAATCTACAAGGTGATCATCGATAGTGGCAGTTGTGAAAATGTAATATCCGCTGAGGCTGTTCAAAAACGACAACTGAAGATAGACCGTCATCCTAAACCCTACAAGTTATCCTGGCTGAATAATGAAAGTGAGGTAACAGTAGATCGATGTATTGGTGCAGTTTGCAATAATTGTCAAACTCAGATTTTGATGAATGATAAATATGTTAAAGTTAGGTTTGTGGTTATCTAACTTTGTTACCAAATGTGCATGATTGAAAGACTTAGAACCTGACACCAGGCTGAAGTCCATAGTGGTGGAGTCCTAGAAGTCCAAGGTGATGGAGTCTTAGCAAAAGTCCAGTTGAGTTCGAGAGGATGACTACTGGTCGAAGTCCAGGGTGGTGGAATCCTGGTAAAAGTCAAAGTTGGTAGAGACTTGGCAAAAGTCTTGGTGGGTTAAAGAGCTGATTAAATATGTACAAGATAAGTGAGGTAAGTCACTGGAGGAGCGAATTCCAGTGAGGACGAGTCCCAGTTGGGATTTTATGCGCGATCCAACTTAGAATCATTTCGAAACTCTATGTTAAGGTCTCTGACTAGATCCTGGTTTTGGGAAGATAGGGTATATTTAATACTCATTACATTTAGTCCATGTTGTGTGTTTACTAACCTGGTTTTGCAGGGTATACTTATTTTTGAACTAACTTGGTTTTGCAAGGATTTTTCTGCAAAAATTTCCTCTGATGAACAGTACCCGAGGCACCTCAGTTTGGACTGGAGGTGCCTCAGGTGGATGAGAGCGGCTCCGTGAAGTCTGCGCTGAAGATGAAATTTCAGCGAGTTGAGGCGCCTCCGTTGGGATCCGAGGCACCTCACTTGGGATTTGAGACGCCTTCCAATGGATGAGGAGCAACAGTGATGACTTTGGATCAAGATTAAGTTTTAACTGATCTGAGGCACCTCAGTTGCGCCTCAGTTGGGAATTGAGGTGCCTTAGATACCCTTTATAAGGGAATCTTCACAGAGAGCTCAATTATCACTTTCTTCTACGATCTTTATGCTCACGTGCTCATTCGACTACTTTCTCATCTTCCTGCTGCGACTCCACTTCGACACGATCACACCTAACCACTGCCGGAAGAACAACGCCAACACATGAGCCAAACAAATGTTTTACACTTGTGTTGGGTAACAAATTTACTTATTTGTACTTAATCAAGTAGGAAGTGTAGAGTTGTTACACTTCCTATACATATCTTGTACTCGATCACTCTACTGGGAGTTTATCGGTAGAGGATACTAGTGGATTGCCCATCGAAAATGTTCAAGGGACCTGGGTCTTACAGTAGGAGTCATCGAAGGCTTCGAAGCAAGTAAAATTGAACCGTGTTCGCATGATTATTTTTTCGATATTTTCCGCTGCACTCGCTCATTTTATCTGACTTCAAAAAAGTGTCATTTTTAAAGACACGTGATTCACCCCTCTTCTCACGTGCAACAATCCTACATGATGATGCCTCATTTCCTTTTCAATTGGCAAATATTTAATAGCGCTTGGTATGATGTGGTGGTCATAGATACGCGCCATGTATTGTTAGAGCGTCCTTGGCAGACGGGCGGAAGAATATATATTCCCTTCATATCAAAGAAAAAAAATTGTGTTGGCGATGTTGGGGCAATCGACCCAATTATGATCAGGAGGATCATGGGTTTTGATGTGTGTGTCAATATGATTAATTTAGGATTTCATGTTGATTTAATATGTGTATGTAAGTGTGCAGGATACACATAGACTTGGTTGGACGTTTTCGGGTACGGTGAAGGGTGGCATGGAGGCAAGCCGTGGGCTTGTGTGCGCATCCGAGGGACCATGGACAAAGCAGGGACGATGAGCCAAGGGAAGCGGACTTCAAGGCGTACGTGAAGGATGACACAGAGGCAAGCCGAGGGCTTGTGTGCGCATCTGAGGGACGAGGGTCAAAGTCGAAGAGTGCTTGAAGGCAACAGGTCGAGGCTGCTGAAGCAGGAACGATGAGCTGAGGGAAGCGAACTTCGAGGCATGCGTGAAGGATGATATGGATGCAAGCCGAGGGCTTGTGTGCGCATCTGAGGGACGAGAGCCAAAGTCGAAGAGGGCTTGAAGGCAACAGATCTACACTGCTGGAGAAGAGTCAACCAGGTTGTGAGGTTTCGAGTGTTGAGGGAATTGTACTCGGGGGCTAAGTCGTGAGAGTTTGAGTACTGAGAGAAATGTACTTGAGAAGGGTAACCTTAGACTTAGGGAGTGGACCAGTCGACTGGTGAGGGACCAGTCGACTGATATGGTCCACAAAAAGATCAATCGACTGGTCCAGGACTAGTCGACTGATGGTGACCAGAATTTGAATTGTCATTCGAATTCGACCAGTCGACTGGTAACGGTCATATCAGCCTCGAGCTCTATTTAAGGGAGCTCGTTTATGGCTGTTTCTTCTTGGCAAAACTAGCTTGGATAGAACTTGTTAGTAGCCTAGTATTGCTCAGGGATTGTCCAAGGTTTGTGGTGAGGTTTCTCCACCCACAAGGAGTGACAAGAGCTAGCCGGAGGTGCTCCGGGGAATGATCCACTGAAGGATCGGGATCGTCCACCTTACGGGCTGCCGTGGAGTAGGAGTTTCATCTCCGAAACACGTAAATTGGTGTGTTATTCGTATTTCTTAGTTTTAGTTTTTATTATTCCGCTTGCGCACTAACATTTGTAGGAAGAAAGATCGAAAAGTACTATTCACCCCCTTCTAGCACACGATAAGATCCTAACAAGTGGTATCAGAGAGAAGGTTCGCTCATCTACGGACTAACCGCCGAGAGAGCAAAAAGCTAGAGGAGATGACGATTGAAGAAAAGTTGGGTGATGACATCAATGTTCCACCTCCCTATGATCGCGAGGATTTTGACTATTGGAGGATGCAGACGAAGATGTGGTTTGGCATGGATTGAGATTGTGTGATGGTACTAGAAGAGCCATTCGAAACTCCAAGAGATAAACACGAGAAGAGGCTTCGACCAAGATATTGGACCAAGGAGCAACAAGCACAATCGAAAGCAAATGAAAAGGTAATTGGAATATTACTTAATATTGTGTCTAATGATGTATTGAGTGGTGTAGGTGAATACAAAAATTCGCATGAGTTATGGAACAAGATGAGAGTATTTTATAAAAACCCTACACAAGCTCAAATAATGGAAGAGCCAAAGGAAATAAGTTCAATGGTTTAAGAAGAGAAAGAAGAAAGTGAAAATTCATCCATATCATCAAGTGAAGTGGCACAAGAAAGTGAGAGATCATCCACTTCATCAAGGGAGAAAGAAGGGTTTCCACTTCAAGAATTGAGGGGGAGAAGAGACCCTCTTCAATACCGGAGCAAGAAGAAGCCTCAACCTCCACCAAAGCAAGGATAAAAAACCACATCCCGTCAGAGGGTTTCTGAAGTTGTTCATCAAAGAATCAAGGTCAAGTCATGCCTCTCTTCCAACCTCAGTCGTGTCTTCCTGGGGCACGTCGTGCCTTCCTTTGTTGAAGCTGCCATGCCATCTTCAGGCAGGTCGTGCCGTTGGGGCACAGTCATGCCCCTTTTTCTCCAAAGAAAGTTTAGGAAAGTTGTTCCAATGAGGTGCGATCATGCCTCAACAAAGCCACCAGCCGAGTTATCTTAAGGCAGATTGTGCCTTTCAAGCATGATCGTGACCTACCCATGCCGCCTAGTGATGTTTCTTAGACACGGCAGGCATGACCTATAAAATACGGTTATATATATATATATATATATATATATATATATATATATATATATATATATATATATATATATATATAAACCTGTTCCTTCTCTTCTTCTCCTCCCTCTTGCGCACGCGAAGAAAGCTACAGGAGTGCCGCCTTCTCGCCCTCGATCCAAGGCCACGCAACAACCATGCAATCCTTTTCCTCCCTTTCTTCTCCACGCGAGCGAATCGAAGTCCTCTCTCCTTTTTCTTCTTGGTGCGATCGACGCCGCAGCCCGAAAGCTATCCTGTCGCTTGATCGCCGGTCAACTAAGGCCCTGCTGCGACCCCCGTCGGGTGCTGCCTCTGTTGGAGACGATAAACTTTGCCTTTGCATGGCACCGACGCAGCCGCTACGGGATCAAATTGGATGTCCCTTTCGGAGTTCGAGCAATTCAAAGGTCGTGTTCATACAGTACATTCTCATCCCAGTTTGGTAATTTGTTTGATCAACCTCACTTCTGTTTTGAATTTGGAATTGTGGGATTAAGCAGTAGGGATTGTGTTCTGACTTGTTTTTTGGTGATGCCGTGAAACCGTCGCAGACCACGCTGCAATGAGCCTCTGTCGCAAGTTGTCAGCATTGTGCATATCTCTGTTGCAGTCCGATGCTGACCGTTCAGACATCAACAAACCACTGGCCATTGTGAGCCACCGTCGAAAGGGAGTGGTCGATGACACCAATTCAGGTAAGGGTCTCTATGGTTTCCCCTATTTTCTGTCTTGGATTGATTTCCTTCATTACCATGTTCCTGCTTTGTTTCAATCTGTGTTTTGATGTGGTAATGGGAATTCTATTGTTAGAATGTGAAGATTGTGTCCCTATTTCAGATTAGTTGTGTTGTGCAGACTAATTGAGGTGTTCTGTGTTCTAATCCTGTCGTGAGCTCTACGGTGATCTAGGTTTGGTATTTGGATTTGTTTTGCTTAGTTCTCCTTGATCTTGGCCATGAGCCTTCCTTGGTTGATGGCCCTGATTTTGAGTTGGTTTTGCTTGGTGCAGATAGAACAGATCTGTGGGATTTGTGGTTGAATGAGTATTGATCAGGTTGGAGTTTTTGTGAGTAGGCTTAGAATTGGATTTGGGTTGCAGTTTATTAGTCGATCTATTAATGTCCTGTTCATGGAGTTCTTCTACCTTGAGTTGGAATCTGAACTTTGATTGAGAGTTGCTTTGGCCCTTTTCTGTTCAGTGGTTGTAGCTTTGGGGTTTCACTCATGTTGGGGTGGTTTCTAGTGGATGTGATGATGGTAAGATGTGGCTTTCAACTCAAGAATCAGAATTGGGTTTAAAAGTTTCACCTTGCTTGAAGCTTGGAAGTTAACCTAATAGCTAAGTTTGGTTAAGGGTTAATTAAGTGAATGGTGTAATTAAGTTTAATCCTAATTAAGTTTAATAGCTAGTTTAGCTAAATTATAATTGTATAAATAATTTAACTTCGTCCTTGATACAGGACGCTAGTTGATTGCGGATTATTTGGACTGAAGCTTCTTTCGGATACGCATTACATTTTAAGGCAGGTACTTCTTGTTTGCTTTTATAGTTTTGTTTACCTTTACCTGCATGGTTATTTGTTTATCTAAGTAAGTTATTTTTATCTTAAATCTATTTCCCTTGTTTTTCTTGCTTGCCTTTGAGTAATAATTCAAAATGTTCAGTTATATAGTCTCATCTCTTGGTTTCTGATATAAAAGAGTATCGCATGTACACGTGTTCCGTAAAATTATCAATTGACCTATCTAGGATTTGGTTGACATTCGATAATCCCTACCTAGTAGATTAGTGCACATTTATTTACTTTGATGTGGATTGTATTTTATATCATATTGATTGCATGATTTTGATTTGATTGAGGTTGTGTATATTAGGAACATGCATCATAGCATTGTTTGCATGTCGACGACCGCTGACTCCCTTGTGGTTGAGATGGGTCGTCGGTCTTATTTCCCGTTATGTCATGCTCAGTTTGGGTTGTGTCCAAATAGTTGATACTCCCCAGGTTTTAGAGTCCCTATAGGTATTTCAGGGTTTTAAAGCCACAGGTATTACGACTTTTCATTCAGGGTCACAGGTATTGTGGTGTATCCGAATAGCCACAGGTTTGGCGTTTGTATCTTGTCCACCCAACATACCCAATGTAATGGTGGTTGGTGTGTGTACAATGCAAGTCATCGCATCATGTACATTTTATGCATTGTGCATTTGCTTGTGTACATGCATATTTGATTATGATTTGCATTTATTATATGATCTGAATCTACTCGGCAGTACTAGTAGTTTATTGAGGTATTAGGGGGATTTCTAATCTTGCCCCTACGTGTTACATGATTTTCAGGTATGTTTATTTGTACAGATGCGTTCGTTTTATGTTTTTTATTCTAGAGACTGTATACCTTTGATTCTATATGTTCATTTTACCCTTTTATATACCATGTATTTATCTATTCTTATATTCGTAGAGTTCCACCCGGAACTCACCACCCCTCGTTATATTTTTTGTTTCAGGTAGTTAATAGTTATATCTTGTGCCGCCAAGAGAGGGTCCACCTGCCAATCCCTTAGTGTCGGTGATTATTTCGTATTTTTCTGGACTTGTATTTATTTTCGATGGATGTATCGTTATTCTTATTTCGTCAGTAGACTTGTTTTAGTTTATGGTTCTAGAGTTATGATTCTGTATTTATAGACTTGGTACGTATATCATCGGACTTTCCTATTGCTGTATTTATTATTCGAAGTTTATTAAGCTTAGTAATTATTATATTATTATTAATTGCGTAGTTGTGATTATGTAAATGATAGCCGAGTGTGGCTGAGCTAATTATATATGTTGAGTTGTGTATGTATAAGTTTCAGATTATCTACCGTTCAGGGGAGATGCAGTCCGATTTTCGAGCGAGCACGGGCCTTTGGGGGCGTGACATGGCCTGTGCCTCTCACATGGGGGCATCAACTATATAAAGGGGTCTTCTTTCCCTTTGCAAGGGGGAAGGTTTATCCCTTTGGGAGGACCTAAGGGGTCAAGATCCAACATCAACCCGACTACAAGGAGACAGATCGTAGTCAGATTCTACATTGTATTCTTCTCCGGAGCACTGGTTGGACCTTCAAGACAACGGATCTTCAAGCTCAACTAAGTTTCCCTCTCCCTCTCATAGTGTAAGTGGATTCTTACATCTTGTATTGTCTTGATGTCTATTTTGTTATTCATGGAGTAGATTTCCGTACTCTAGGTTGTAGGGAGTAATTATAGCATATTTGATTGATGTAAATACTATGGATTGACAATTTCATATTCTATGATATACTTGCGCTTAGTTTGTGTTTGATTAAATATGTGTGTGAATGTGAAATGTAATTATGTGTCATTTGGTTGAACTATTATGATGATTGTTTGCCACGTAAAGTGAATTCCCGAGATCGTACACCCGGGGGCCTTCATGTGACTGTTGATATCCTTAATAATTAGACTTCTCGAGCATTTCCTTGAAATAGATAGCAGCCCTTTATAAGTGATTTGCTAATCATGTGCAATGTGTTTCTCTCAATCTTGTGTTAGGAAGAGATCTGTATAATGTGGCGCTATACACCCGGGAGGCCTTCAAGTGACAGCTGGTACCCTTGGATTCTCCACATTATGTCTTCTTCTTAGTAGCATTGGATACCAATGAGGGAGACACTCCGGTGTATCCACTCCGGTATTTAGTTGGGGCCCCTACTTAGCATAGATATTGAGGATGAGAGATTAACAAACCATAGTGCATCATCATACGTTGCAATGAAACCAAAAGCCTAGAATAGTCATCCCTTTGCTAGATCCTCGATCCTAACCTCATTTCCCTCTAGTTCTACTTTAGAATTAGAAACCTCCACCATTTCATTTGTCTAGCTAGATACACTTCAGCTCTCTCTCTAGTGCTTAACCACTAGTCCTCGTGGATCGATAAATATTATTATTGACGACTTTGTCGTACACTTGTGGCTGAGTAACAATTCAGGTGCTTGGAAGGGATCCAGGCGCCCGGAGCTAAGGTGTCTAGAAAGGATCTAGGCGCCTAGAGTAAGATAAAACTTTATAGAGTCAAACCTCATCCAGTCAACTTTGAGACACCTAGAAGAGATCCAGGCGCCTAGGAGGAATAGAGACACCTGGAAAAGGATAAGCTGCAATAAAGAGGGATCTCATAAAATTTTCTTCGGAAAGAGGCGCCTCTATTCAGAAAGAGATGCCTCTAAGTATCTCGGGTGAGTTTTGATGTGGTCAACCAAGTCAAGTTAGGTCCTATTAGTATCTGATCCCTGTATCTAAGTGTGCAGAAGCTTAGGAGTACAGGAAGTTGAGCGGAAGATACAGCGGACCAGAAGGATGACACGGGTAGAGAGCCAACGGGCTTAGTGCATCCGAGGGATACGGAGGTCTGTGAAAGAATATGGTGAAGTAAGAAAGATGCGTGCGACGTCCGAGAGACGAGAAGCCAGAAGGAAGCCCGCTTGAGACCGAAGAAGGATTCGAGTGAGCCTAACTCTGAAAGGTCCGAAATCATCCAGAAGAACCGCAGGAAGACTGGTCAACTCGGGCGCTCGAGCATGCGGGCACTCGGTTGGACTCGAGCGCCCGAGTGTCCATGATT
The DNA here is from genome assembly GCA_024364735.1 of Boesenbergia rotunda. Classification (NCBI taxonomy): domain Eukaryota; kingdom Viridiplantae; phylum Streptophyta; class Magnoliopsida; order Zingiberales; family Zingiberaceae; genus Boesenbergia; species Boesenbergia rotunda. The sequence continues at coordinate 42,430 of JAGFNQ010002387.1, read as the reverse complement.
ATCCAAAAAGTAACTGTTTTATGACTGGTGCGATGTGGATAAGCACCAACCACGTGTCAGACGCCCAACCTTAATTAAAATAATGTTTTTATTTTAATTAAATAATGGTAACAACAAGCCTCAAGCCTTAGATGACCGTTTGTAGGCCATGTGTGATTGATGAGAATTCTTTTTCTTTGTTTTCTCTTAAATAAAATTTGACAATGGTAAAAAATAAAATAAGATTTTTATATTTGACCATTAAAAAATGATTAATTAGCTCAGGTCCACCGACCACCAAAATAAATAAGAGATACACATAAAGACTTATCTTGACAATCAACATTCCAAAATAAATTAGAGAGATACATATGGAAGTTCATCTTGACAATTAATATTTTGAAATTTGCTACTTACTAAGGGAAAAAATTTTCGATAATAAACAATAATTGAGTTTCAAACTCTAATTTCCTGACTTATCATTTCTCATAACACTCTACCCTCATGGATGTATTTGATCCCATAAGAATAATATGTTTGTAAAGAAATCTAACATTTATAATTAAATTTGATATTTAACTTAACACAAATTTTATGTTCAACTAAGTAAATAAATTTAAATAATTAATTAAACTAAATAAATAAATTTGAATATATATATATATATATAATTCTTTTATTTTTTATTTTTAACTTATAGGTATATCATTTCTTTCCGGATTAATGGTTGAATTATAATATTAAACATAAAAAAATTCAAATTGAAAAAATAAGCGTACACAAATCTCAAAACAATAATGAACAAATAAATTTTTAATATCGAACTCACTAACTAATTAAAAAAAATAAAATTTAAAGCAATCAAACAATTTAAAATTTAAATTGAGAGTTCAAACATCTAGATAAAAGTTCAAATGAAACTCAAGATAAAAACAACAAACTAATTCAAATATAATCAACTTCAAGATATCAACAAGTTGCCAATTATTTTCATACCATAAGCACAAGCACGCAATTTATCTAAGGAATCATGCCATCTGGAAGATGCAAACTATACAAAAGGATAAAAGATCACATTGGCAAGAAGCAGTCTCGCTACATTATGCTGGCATGCCTTTCACCTCGTAAGCAGCAAATATCTACTACTATACATACTCTTAACAGCCAGGATCATAGCACCAAATGCCTTTCACCTCGCAAGAACCAGTCTCGCTATACCTCACGTATTTACAACCCGAAACTCTAGTTGAGGCTGTCAGTTAGGCAGCTTCAACAGCCAGGATCAGTAGCCAAGATGATCAGAAACGTAGATCAGAAACTTAGAAATGAGAAGGTGAATTTACACTGGCAATGGGATGGTCATTGTTAGGAGAGGTTATGCTAGAGCAGCAGCAACGCGATGCTTCTCAGAGCTACCACAAGCAAAGCCTTCAATTCTCACCTTTGGGCTCCCCCCGAAAGAAGAAGAGCCACAAGTTGGTGACCCTCTTTCAACTCTTCTGGCAGGGTTCGCAGAGGGAGAGTTCCTCAGGGAAGCGGCAGAGGACTGTTTGACAAACTGAGCATCTTGGATGACTGGATTGTTAGTACGCATGGGAGGAGAACCGGAGAAGAATGTGTCGTTGTCTGAGTCATAGTCCTGGTAAGAAACAATTTATTTTGATGAATAACAAAAGAACAAGAGAGTAACAAGTGTCATACAGAGGGGGGGTGGGGGGGGTGGGGGGGTAGTCACCTGATTCAGAAGAAGATCAACAATCTCAGGAGCACAGTCCACTCGGTAAATATACTTCATGCTGAAGTGAAGTAGATTGGATTCTTATTTAGAAGATTTGTAAATGGGTACTTTTGAATGTACAGGCATGATATGATTATGATGAATAGGGAGCATAAACAAGTTCTTAGAAACATTATGAAGAAAGTTTGTGCAGATAGGTTAATTTGAACAGCTCACTACAAAAATTAAAAAATAATAAGGCACATCTATAACCCAAATTATCTTTCATAATTGTCTGTATTTTAAATGAATAATGATTGGGAGAGTAAAAATGGGAGAGTGAAAACCATAGTGAATAACGTGACATCTTACATGCACGATCTCCGACGGGTTCATCATGCCCCCCAGGGTATAGTTTGATTCGGGGCGGCGGCCGAAAGGCCGCCGATGATGTTCAAGCGATAATTGGACGTGTGCATGTAAAGTGTCACGTCATGCCACATCATTCACTATGGTTTTCACTCTCCCTATCATTGCTCATTTTAAATATGTGATGACTAATAGATTCATAAATAAGTTCAATACGTCATACATGTTACAAGATGCTCAAATAAAACTCTAAAGTAAATAAAGTGATTTAAAAATTTTGAGCAATCCTAGTAATCCAGGTAGCAGACGAACCTAGGATGACCCGTTCGACCTCACGAAAATTTCCCACCGGTCACCAGGATAAATCGGGAAGCGCTTGCGGTGGGAGGTCTAGAAGTCCAGCGTCTTAGGGTTCGCGCCCCATTTGGAGGAAAAATTTCTGCAAAATACGCCGTAGCAAGGGATCGAACCGTATAGCGACTAGTTACCCTACCGTTGCACCATAGCCCCGGGGGCAATCCTAGTAATCTAGACTCTAGAGTACATTGAAGGGGGGAAAAATCCATTAAGTCAACCCCAAATTTCTGGGAACAACATGGCTTGATAGGAGGATGAATAACCTAGTAAAATTTTAAACCTTATAATGACATTATAAGTTATGTGCATGACGGAATAATAAACAAAAACTTTAAATATTTAAACTATTAAAAGAATCTGTTTATTATCTATGTTGTCAACAAGATTTTCTGTTATTTACATATATTATAGTTTTAATTATCAGTAAAAAAAAACTTTGGCATTAATATGCTTATGAAGAAATACAGAACAATTATTATTATCTGCATTAAGTTAGTGTTTATTTTTTATTTATACGTCAATATCACTACACATGATTATCATGCATAATTTGATTGAATAAAAGCTACATGTTGTGGCGATAACTACAACTTGTTGAATAATTTACAGCAACCTATCGTTTTCAGAGGCAAAATTTGCAATTTTCTAACTCCAAAAGATAAAACAGAGAAAAACCTGCTAATTTATTTCCAATACAAACTAACAAAAGGGTGCAAAAGTAGAATTTGTTGTACAAAATCATCGAGTAAATTGGCATGTGCTACTTTGAATAATAGAAGGTTGAGAAAATGAAGACAACATATCTCATAATAATTTGAATAAAATTAAAACTCACCTCTTCGTCTTGGAACCGACTCTAGTGAGAGTATTAATCAAACATGGAACTCTTGTAGCACGATGAGGTTGAGGACAGATGACTTCAGATCTTGGACTTGGTTGGTTATCAATTTGGCAAAACCTTGATTTTCTATCTGCCATGCAATCTGGATGGAATTGTCCAATGCCACTAACACTCACAGGATAATTCTCCATTTTGAATGTTTCCTGTGTTGCACAATAGGTCATTATGAACCACCAAAAATCATCATAGAAATATGCCTCAATGTAAACAAACAAAAAAAAAAAAATCAAGCAACGATGATTGAAGCCTAGTCTTTATTTCCGGCGTATTAGATTGTTTAGCATTCTATCAAGAATATAAAGTGTGAAACTGTTAATCTTCCGTGGAATTTGGTTTGTGCAAACACTTGCTACAATAGCCCTCTACTGCTCTACATATCCAGGTTTATTGCAAAAAAGGAACACTGGCAAAATAATAAAAATACAATGAATTCATTGACTGAAACCAAATGTTGTCAAGGATAGTAAAATCTCAAGTTGCCTAAGATAAAAAATAAATTTTATTAAAAGATACGTCCTGGCATAGTAGAAGACAACTGAGACAAGATACCAGAGGGTTCTAACCAATTACAAAAATTAACATCAAATAATTTACGAAAGATTGTAGAAATTAAGAAATTAATATGAAGAGTAATGAATAACCGAGCAATAACATCTGCTTAAAAACTCAGATGAGGATAGTAACCAATTGAGCGATTAAGGAATAATATCTGCTTAAAAATTAAGAAATTAATATGAAGAGTACTGAATAACCAATTGAGCGATTAAGGAACTGAGATGAGGATAGTAAATACACTTGGAGGGTATTGCTTAAAAACTAGTTATGTATAACCGAGCAATAACATCTGCACACACACACACACAAAAACAATATCACCATCTATTAGCATTTATCCAAAAGATTTACTATAGCTTTAAACTCATAAGCAAAAATGAATGGACACAAACTCACAGATGCCTTAACAAAATAATAATAGAAAATTGCATTCCTAATTTTTTCTAATCAATTAGAAAAACAGAAAATTGCATTCCTAATTTTTTCCAACATCTAGCCTAATTGGTCATTCCCTTAGGGTTTGCTAGTTGGAAGGTATAAATCAAAGGATGAATGGGGACAAATACATGAATGTGACAAACGGTGCCTCGCTCACCCCAAGCACCCCTCACCGTTGGGGTGGGATGGATTTTATTCCCAAAGAGATTGTTCCTTCGGGGATTCGGTCTTGCTCTCAGGACAAATACACGAATAAGAATATAGATGGCGATTAATTTTGTCTATTCATTTGGACGGACAGATGAATGGAATGATCCATCCATTCAGTCATCCTTTCATGTTCAACTGGAAGGATAACTAAATTTAAAATTGGTAATCATATCATTATCTTTTTAACTCCCATCTTCTTTTCTTTCACAATAATCCAACTAATTAATGTAATTAATTAATGCAATTTTCTTTACATTGATTTCCCTATCTAGCAAGGTGATGCAGCTATGTAGTGGAAGCTAATGAAGGTTCCACACTAAGCAATGTTGGTGACACGAACAATGTTGGTGTTGCTGGTGGTGGGCATTGGAGTTAAGGTTATTAACAACATTGGTGTTGTGAGATGCAGTGGCCGGTGTTGCCAACAACAAATGGCATTCGTGGTTAGGTGGTAAATGTTGGTGTCATCGTAAACAATCAATAGTGTGTTAATGTTAATGTTGAGGGCAAAAAATGTTGATGATAAAGTGGCAAACGACGTTGGTGTTGCTAGTGTGTGGATGACATAAGTGCATGAGCAACACGAGAAATCTTCACAAATATGTGGTAGATGCAGGTAATAATATTCCACAAGGAGACAGTAAATGGGTCATCTTTTGTTTATAAAGACACAAGAGTTAATTTACTAATTAGCTAATTATTCTCATTTGCCCTCCCCTTAGTTCGCTCATTCTGCATGTGCCAAAAATGAGGGAGAAATTGAAATCTTTGTTCGAACTTATCCCCTACTAATTGTTTCATCCTTCTAACTAGACAATCAAACAAATGAAAATATAAGTGTATCCATCCACCCATCTCATCTTTGACTTATCTATCTAAGCAAACATGTCTTTGGTAGTGTAATAATTGCAAGTTGAGGTAAGAATTAATAACACATAAAAATGCTCCTTAAATGTAATGTGGTTGTGGCTTTTTTAGATGCTTGACTAAAGGATCTTTAGAGATGAGAGAAGTAGCATTAAATGCGAGTTGATTAGTATCATGTTGGATTCATATTATAGTGCCATGGTGGTGTAGGTATGATTAGCATCATCTTGGATGCTTTTTGGAGGTAGTTTGTTAAGAGGCTCTTTTGAGGTAGGTATTAAAGCTCAAGTAATGATCCTTCTGTTTTGTACGAGGAATCATCAAGGTAGGAACTAGCCTTTGGAAACAACAATCATCGAACTCACACAATTTATGATAATTTTGCATAGTTTGTCTCGGCGGCGTAATAGTACATTAGTACCATCTCAATAGGTAAAGTTATGTATCTTATTATACTGGGTTGATATCATAGTGTTGTCCCATCATCTAACAATTATCTAAAGGGTAAATATTTTTAATTTTCTATTAAAAATTTTAGTTTGTCCAAGTTCTCCTAATTCTAGGTCTAGGTATATATATATATACACACACACTAGTTGCAAAGATTCTAATATATATCACACCTGTGTTTGACTGCTGCCTCTCATCATGTATATCTAAGATTATTGACATAGAATGATGCTTAAATTGGAAAAAGACATCATACACTAGGACACAATGGATTAAACCATACAAGAGACTACCTATATGATATATCTTTATTTTTGTTTTTTTGTTTGGTGATGAAAGTGGTTAAACTAAGCATACGTGGATTTACAAAAAAAACGTAGATAATGGTAGTTTTGTTTGAGTTTCCGTTTGATGAAATGCGAGATTTTTGTAGAAAATCGAATTAAATGCAGAAAATTTAACCAAAAAAAAACTTTCAAAAAGAGAGACTTTATACAAACAAAAACGGCTAGACGCCTATAAGTTTCATACTTTTCATCTACCAACATAGAAGTTAGCTGATCTGAAAAGAGAAAAAAAAACAGAAGAGAAGAACCTGATCTTAATATTCTAGCAATTATTTCAGAAGCAAACACCAATGGCTACATTATAAAAAAAAGTCAAGGAAAAGGGAATTTTTTTCAAAACCCCGATAAGAAAAGACAGGAAATAAGGAATCCCAAGCAATTGAATAATTGAACTCGACCAGAGTATATTACAGCTACAAAGAAAAGATAAAAGCACAGATCGAAGCATGCCCGATACAAAGTTCCCCTTTTAGGGGAAAAAACATGTATACATCTGGTAGTGAAATATCAAAATACTAACAGATCAGATGATCCAAGTTACAGATAGTTCTAATAAGTAACAATGACCGTAAGAAACCAGAAAACCAACAAAACCAGTGGCTCCGAAATTTAAATTTTAATACCTATCAGAAACTCTAGGGAATAAACGAACTGAAATCGCGGAACAATCAAAATTTAAATGTAGGATCCAAGAGTTTTCATCTCCGGCATATAATAAAAATCATTTACAGCCAGCGATCTCGCATTCTCACCGGGTTAAAAAAAAAGGCCGATTCCCTCCTAGATCATAAGATCGGAGCCCAGAGCCAGCGTAACCCCAGATCTAGCTCTTATTTCGCCCCAAATGTACAGATCCCGTGCCTCTCGGCTAGATCATAACAGGATCGTAGCAAACGAGCTAGGAAGACCACGACGGCGATCATCGCACTCACCGAGAAGCCAAGCGCGAAGGGAACAGGGAGAGTAGCAACTGCAAAATCGCCTCCTCGAGCCCGAGCTTCTGCTCCCTCGCGGAATTTATATTCGCTCCTAAGCAAAGGTTACAGACGTCCTAATCCCTCGTCTTAACTCTAATTAATCACGTTCGTTTCCTCTAATTTATTATCTTTTCCATTTTTATTCCTGCTCTTATTAACCAGTAACATATTGTATCAGTACCCTATCTTTACCAAATCAGTGATTCGCCAGCGTCTGGGAGTTGTTTAGCAGTACGTACTTTATTGGATGCTACACGTCTGACAATTCAATTTTAAAAGGTAATCTACCTATGTCGCAAACACGGGGACCACATTTTAACCAATGGAAGAGCGGGTCTATCGGTATAGGGTATTCGGTGATTACATGGGATTCGAATCTCACCTCGGGCCTGCCACGTACGCGTGACCGGGATATTATGATTCCCGCCACCCGAGCCGCCGACCTGCTGTTACTTTACAAAACGGCCGTGTCATTCGTTGACGTAGAATTAATACAATATCTTAAATTTTAAAAGGTAATAATTTTTTAGATTTAAAATTAGGCTGTCTAATACGTGTACAAAATTTTTTTAAAAAAATCTATACTTACTATAAAAAACTTTATAGTCGTCAAATTTCAAATCCAAAATATATTATTAAAGTTATTTTCGAAACTTCCAAATATATTTTTTACTATTTTTTAGATTTTTTAAAAATATTTAAAATATTTTTAATATTAATAGATTAGGATCGTCATTTTTATTAATTTCATTCCATTTATGTTAAGAAATTTTTTTGATAGGATTTTTTATAATATAAAAATTAAAGTTTATATTTTTAAAATTTTGGTAATATTTGAATATTTACCTTTTCTCAATTCAAATTTGGAATCCGAACTTTCTCTAATAACTATCCGATTTTGATACTACGGTGAAATAATTCTATTTCCATTAAGAAGTACCGGATTTGGATGATGAGGTGGAATATAATTTTAACAAATAATTAAATATAATCAAGAAATAAAATCACTTACGTTTATATTCTATACGAAATTCTAGTTTGCTACCCAGACTTTAGTGAATCTCTAATTTACCTCTGAGTTTTTAAAAAATAACAGTTTAGCTTATTGTTCAGAAAACCTGACCAGATCGGTCAGTCAGACTGGTATTGTGCACCATATACACAACCCAGAAATGCAGCCCGACGGGCATTAAGGAGATAGTACTAGAAGGGTAGGGTTATTTCAAGATAAGGATCGATTTTCATAAAATAGATTTCATGAAGATTAAATACTCCGTCTTCTCGCCTAAAAAGTCAGTATTTTCATCTCACCATCTCACTGTAAGATCGAGAATAAAGGGCATTCGGATGAGCAAAATCACCTTTGCTTCGTAGAAATGCAGTGATCGAGAACATTGCAATGCACCGTGTGTATGCATTACAACATTGTTCATATAGTAAAGAGGAATCAAGGCATCAAGTTTTCAATGCAGAGAATCAAAAGCAACAACAATAAATCCATTTCTTTTTCTTCATAATACTTTCTCCTTTTTCATCTTACAAGTTTCTTAGATTGAAGAGTCAGTTAAATAGCGTCTTAGTACGCTAAGTAGGTCGTTCCCTGCAAAAGGGGATGACCAATCATGTGAGCCGGACAGTACATGGAGTCGTCGTTCACCAGACTAACATCCTGCAACCCAGCGATGTGCGCACCACCAGCTGAGTTCATAGCAGGCCTCGGCGCTTTGCTGCCCATGAACATAGTAGACCATGTCAAAGACAAGTTACTGTTCTTGATGGATGGCTTCAGAAGGGCTGTATCCATGCTCCAATCTATAGAAGTATAATCACATAGTGTTGATCGATCCGAACTCCAGTTAACTTAAGATGTAGAATGATCCTGGCCTTGCTTACGGATAAGTCTGGCCTGCTCAGCCAGCCAGCCTGGCGCCATGAGGATCCAGCGGATGGACCAACCAAGACCTCAGCCGAGGGACCCTTGAGCTAGGAGGCTCCCCAGGGCGCCATCCAGCCAGCGACAAGTAGGATCGGTTAGATCGGCCCCAAGCTCCTCCCGGCTCGGCCGCCTTAACCACTGGCCCGACCCAAAGCGGGGCCGAGTGAGCCATTCGGACGCGTGGTGACCCACGCTCCCTCAGCACCACGTGAATTAGGAACAGTTGGATATGACTCAACAAACCCCCCGACTCGGGGCATACCCTGTGTCTCCATTTTCCAGTCGGACGCGTGGCTGCCCACGCTTCCTGGCCATTACCCGACCCGGTCCTTAACACGTGGACTCGCAGGTCGGCGCTCGGGGTACGGGCGCTCTTGCCCTTACGCCCCCTATGTCATTATATCCAGGATACGACCTTGCTATCGGGGTATCGCACACCTTACTCCTCTCTGACATATCTCACGGTTAGTCCGTCAATCTAGTACTATCATACTACTTGAGCATCCCGCGCCCTGCCGCGCCGCTCCCTAGTGCTCTCATACGGGCTGACAGGTATCACACCCTAGTTTTGTCAATCACAGACAAGGGTTGCCAGTCCCCCCGGCTATATAAACCCTTCACTCCGCCTCCCGCAGGTATGATCGCGCGAGCTCTATCATCCACTATCGCATTTCAATTCAACTCCCCTATATTTCCTGCAGACACTGACTTGACCGTCGGAGTGTCTGACCGGGGAAACCCCCCGACGGGTTTGCTAACAGTCACCGTTTTGTAGGCGAGAGCCAGCTCGGAGCTAGATCAGCCCCATCCTGACCGCTCATACCGCGGAGAAGGTCATCCGGCCCTGGGGATCGCCACCTCACTTCGCGACAGGATCAAATTTGGCGCTAGAAGGAGGGGTATCCCGTCTGATCGGAAGCGAAGATGGAAGATCCCAACCGGGTCATGATGACCGATGCTCCCGAGGAGTACGAGCTCCTCTCGGTTGCTAGGGATCGAGGAGCCCCACTGAGGTTTTCGCGTGCTAGTGGCTCGGCTACTCGACCCCGGAAGCCCATGGCACCTAATGCCTCAGAAGGGCGGGGAAAGGCTGTTTCGCCAAAAGAAGACTCGATCTCTTCCCTCCCACCTACCCACCATAGCCCGGCTGAGGTGGCGAAGCCCGTGTCGGTCGAGGCATCCGTGGCCAGTCGAACGCGTTTACCGCGCCGCGATAAGGGAAAAGCCCCTGCTCCAGCAGAGAGACAAAGGCCCGAGCCTCTGACCGCTCGTAGTCTACTCCTATCAAGGCCACTAGGTGAGTCCGAAGGAATGGGCGAATGGCGGGCCAATCGGTAGAACGCTACTCGGAAAAGAGTACGCGGGGGGTTTAAGTAAGCCAACCCGAGGAAGCTCTCCTCCTCCGGGATAATGAAAGAAATGTATTTTGTAACCCTTCACGCATCTAGTGAAAATCCAAGGAGGAACCAGCCTCTCGCTCCACGCGAGTTATAAGTGAGCAGACCCCCACGCCCCCCTTGGATCGGCTCTTAGTCGGACGTGTGGCGACCCACACTCCCTAAGAGATCCCCCGACCGAGAGGTCAAACTCTACATCGAGATCCGCTCCCGCTATCCCTCGGATTGGCTCTCAGGGGAACGCGTGGCGATCCACGCTCCCTGAGATGTCCCCGATCGGGAAGCCTCGGATCGGCTCTCAGGGGAACGCGTGGCGATCCAGGCTCCCTGAGATGTCCCCGACCGGGAAGCCTCGGATCAACTCTTAGGGGAACGCGTGGCGATCCACGCTTCCTGAGATGTCTCCGACCTGGAAGCCTCGGATTGGCTCTCAGGGGAATGCGTGGTGATCCACGCTCCCTGAGATGTCCCCGACCGGGAAGCCTCGGATCGACTCTTAGGGGAACGCGTGGCGATCCACGCTCCTTGAGATGTCCCCGACCTAGAAGCCTCGGATTGGCTCTCAGGGGAATGCGTGGCGATCCACGCTCCCTGAGATGTCCCCGACTGGGAAGCCTCGGATCGACTCTTAGGGGAATGCGTGGCGATCCACGCTCCCTGAGATGTCCCCGACCTGGAAGCCTCGGATTGGCTCTCAGGGGAATGAGTGGCGATCCACGCTCCCTGAGATGTCCCCGACCGGGAAGCCTCGGATCGACTCTTAGGGGAACGCGTGGCGATCCACGCTCCCTGAGATGTCCCTGACCTGGAAGCCTCGGATCGGCTCTCAGGGGAACGCGTGACGATCCACGCTCCCTGAGATGTCCCCGACCGGGAAGCCTCGGATCGGCTCTCAGGGGAACGTGTGGCGATTCACGCTCCCTGAGATGTCCCCTGATCAGGAAGCCTCGAATTGGCTCTCAGGGGAACGCGTGGCGATCCACGCTCCCTGAGATGTCCCCGACCGGGAAGCCTTGGATCGGCTCTCAGGGGAACGTATGGCGATCCACGCTCCCCGAGGGGACCCCTGACCGAGAGGCCATATTCTCACTCCGTGCGAGTCTTACCCTCGGATCGGCTCTCAGGGGAACATGTGGCGGCCCACGCTTCCCGTGGGGACCCTCGACCGAGAGGCCATATTCCCGCTCCGTGCGAGCCTTACCCTCGGATCGGCTCTCAGCCGGATGCGTGGTTGTCTACACCCCCTGAGTACTAGCCGACCGGTCCTACCGACCTTTAGCCGAGCCGTGACCGGGCCCAGCTCACGCCTACCACCAGGCTAGGCCTTCGGGCCCCTAGCGTTGGTTAACCAAACATCTCACCCCTCGCCTGCCTATAGGGGGCGAGCCACTAAGTCTTCCTGACTGCTGTGACAAAATGCCTCAATCAAGCACACTCAAGGTGACTCTAGGACAGTTCGCTAGAACACCACGATCCTCGAGATCTCAGTCACATGCGCTCGAGCAGTGGACCTTGGGAAAGGCCACCATGGAGCTCGAGTGTTGCGTACCCTCTCCCGCCCAGAAGGGTTGGACGAGCATTCCTCCATTCAGATTGCCTACGAGCCCTCCACGCTCAAATGTCAAACACACACGGGCAGAAGCATACAGGCAAGGGGGCGCCAGAAAAGAGAGATAGTATTCATAAATATTGACTCGGCCTCCGCCTACATAAGGAAAATAGAAAAGAGTAGCGCTAGACTACGGCCTATGTGCAGGAGACTGTGACGGGGCCTGACCCTGAACCCTCTCCAGCTCCTCCTGAGCGGCCTTCAGATTTATGTCCAGAGCCGCACGATGCTTTCGCACCCGCGAGAGGTCTCTCGAGCGGGCGGCTAGTTCTTCCTCCTCAGCCTTCAGATTGGCGCGTAGTGCCGCGGCTGACTGGCATTCCTCCTGGAGCTTCGCCTTGGCCTTGGCCAGCTCCTCATGGGCCTGTAGCTCCAAAACCCGAGCCTGACGCTCGCTATGCTCCAGGAAGGTGATTTGTCGCCGCATCTGGATAGTCGTCGCCTGACCTGCATCCAGATCCGTCAGGCGCTCCTGAAGTTATGCCTCAACGCGAACCGCACGCCCTCGAAGGGCCTCATTCTCAGCCCGCAGCGTGTTCCAGGCCTCGTCGCCCGGTTGTAGCTACGTGCAGCGAAGTTGAGCCTCCAGCTCCTGCCTTCGTGATTCTGCTTGACGAAGGGACCGAGCTTGAGCGGCAAAGGAAATGCCCATATCATAAATTGAGCCGGCTAGCTGCAAAGAAAATGAAAAGTTAGCTAGGACAAAACCAGACAAGCAAAAGCCATCAGTAGAACATACCTGACAAGCCTCTGCCATGACGCCATTAGCTCTAGTCATGGGGTCTTGACGGTCGAACGCTCGAAGACCATGGTACAGATGGTCGCTCAAAGGGGCATGTAGATAGGTCACCCGAGTAGACCCCAGTGGCTCGGAGATAGGAATCTCGTAGGCAGAATGAGGGTCTGCCAGCGATGGCAAAATCAGATGCAACGGACCAGGGCCCGTAGCTCCCTCGGGGAGAGGGGGAAAAGGCATATCGGTCTGCACACTTGAGGAACCAGCTTGAATCGATGGGGGCACCGATGGGGTAGCCCTAGGAACGGAAGAAGGTGGAACAACGGGCGCGGAAACCGACAGAGCCAAAATCGTTGGCGAAGGAGGCGCAGGAGAGGCCTCCCTCGGGAGGAGAGTTATGGTCCCGAAGGGAGGCGAACCGTCACCTGATTGATTCCGATGGCGCCTGATCTCCAATGGGCGGGGATCCACGTCTGTAGCCTCAAGCTCAGAGTCTGGCGCCTCCCCTTCAAGCGCCTTACCCCTACTCAAAGAGGGTGCGTCAGTAGAATCTACCACCGGAGACGGAGATACCAAAGTAGCTGACGGCGAGTTAGCCGGATCAGCAAGCATGGCCGCTACCGCTGCCGCAAACTTGGCCTCATCCTCGGTGAACCCTGCCTTCAAGGATTTATACAACATTTTGAATCCCAAAGGGGATACAAGGTCACCAGAGGAGGTGGCTAGGAAGAGGAGGAGAATGGTAGCAGAAGAGTAGTGGGAGAACAAAAGCGGCGAGGAAGACAATCGCTAGCCCCTATAGAGGGAACAATGGTCAATCCTAACCGTCAGAAAGAGGGTTGCGAGGAAACGCCAGATCTTCTCAGAACCCTCCGATGGGACTTGTAAAGAGACGAAAGGACGTGATCAGACGCAGGCATTCTCGGTGAACAGATGTTTCGCTGCCCAAGGCAATCGAAGCATATCGCTAACGCCTCAGTGCCTGATAAATCACTGGGCAGGGGACAAGTGTCTCTGCCAATTAAATACAGTCCTTATGCAGAAAGGACAGGCGGGACAGGCGACCTGCCTATTAGGCAGCTTAGACAAAAGGTGGCTGACTTGACCCAGACCCATGGTTAAGCTACCGCTAATCCCTTGGTCCGGGTCCCGGTCGGACACGTGGTGGCCCACGCTCCCTGGGTTCGACTCGACCAAGTGGCCAAATCCCCACGGGTAAGCTCCCGCTAATACCTTGGTTCGGGTCCCGGTCGGACGCGTGGTGACCAACGCTCCCCGGGTTCGACTCGACCAAGTGGCCAAATCCCCATGGGCAAGCTCCCGCAAATCCCTTGGTCTGGGTCCCTGTCGGACGCGTGGTGGCCCACGCTCCCCGGGTTCAACTCGACCAAGTGGCCAAATCCCCACGGGCAAGCTCCCGCTAATCCCTTGGTCTAGGTTTCGGTCGGATGCGTGGTGGCCCACGCTCCCCGGGTTCGACTCAACCAAGTGGCCAAATCCCCATGGGCAAGCTCCCGCTAATCCCTTGGTCCGGGTCCCAATCGGACGCGTGGTGGCCCACACTCCTCGGGTTCGACTCGACCAAGTGGCCAATCCCCACGGGCAAGCTCCCGCTAATCCCTTGGTCTGGGTCCCGGTCGGACGCGTGGTGGCCCACGCTCCTCGGGTTTGACTCGACCAAGTGGCCAATCCCCACGGGCAAGCTCCCGCTAATCCCTTGGGTCGGGTCCCTGTCGGACGCGTGGAAGCCCATGCTCCCCGGGTTCGACCTGACCAAGCGGCTAAACCCTTACAACCGGGCACGCTTCCACCAAGCCCTTGGTTCGGGGCCCGATCAAACGTAGGGTGGCCCATGCCGCCCGGGCCTAACCCGGCCAAGCGGCCAAAACTCCGCACATAAGCACGCTTCTGCGGGTTCCTCGACCAGGCCCTCAAGCGTCCGCATGACGACCCGCAATCTCCGAGAGATGACCCATGGAAAAGCTCATCTCGAGTACCTAGATGACTCGTCAGCGGACGAACTTTCAAGCTTTTCAGCTCTCAGCTGGCCTGGCTCGAGGGGCATACAGGCCAAAGTTGTAGGGCCCAGGTGCTCAACCTGAACCCGAACACTCACGGGGTCCAGTAGCCCAAGTGTGGGCTCGCTTGAAGCATAGACACTTGGAAGTTTTGCACCCCAATGGCTGCGCGTACGGCTCGCAGAAGCTAGGGCAGCCGTTCGGCTTCTCGCCCGCCTCGCCCCCGCTAGCGCTTGAAGCGTGGATATTTGAAAGAAAAGGCAGCTACACTCGAAAAAGAATGGGCACAAAAGGAAAATTTCATTCAGTATTACAAAATCGAAGGCCCTTCGTCCATACACCAAAAAAGAAGGAAAACGGGAGGCCCGACCCTCATTTGAAGGGATGTTTGAATATGTCAGCCAAGTCCTTTGACATATCTTGGAGTTGAAGAGCTGAGGGAGCCATGTCAGCAGATATGTGCCCACCTTGTCTGAGTTGCCGAATCATCCTGATCCCTTGATGCTTTAGCACCGCTTGAAGCAGCACAAAGACTTGATCGGTAAAGGCCTTGGAATTGAGGTACTTGAGCCGGTGGGTCTCCCATCTCTCAAGCTCCGCCTCCTTGTAGGAGCGTAGGTCCTCCAACTCTGCCCGAGCTGCATCCCAGGACACTTGACGATCGCGCAGCATCTTCAGCTCCTCGCCCTGAGCCCATAGTTGGTCTTGCAACGAACCAACCTGTTGCTCCCTGGCCGCCAGTTGTGCTCGCAAAGGTTGAACAACCTCACTCGCCCAACGGAGCTTGGCCTTGGTCTTCAGAAGATCCGTTCGCAGCTGCTCCTTGCATCTCCGATCACGAAGTTGCGCATGCTCGGCCTGGGCAACTCGGTGTTGCGCTTGGACCACCTCCGCATCAGCCGAGACGATCTGGGCTTTGGAGATCTCTAGCTCCTCCTGAGCCTGACTCAGTAAGTCCTGAAGACCGATAAGTTCCACCCTCAAGCTGTTTAGAGAGGCGTCATCGGAAACCAGTTGGGTATGCCGGAGTCGGGCTTCAAGATCCTCCGCCCTCCGCTTGGCACGATATTGGGCCTTGGCGTGACTCAGCATGGATATGCACATGCTGAAGCTTTGGGCCCAAGACTGCCAAAAAAGATCTGGTAACATCCTAACCGAAGAAAGTGCAAGGCACACAACGACCCGTAAACATATACCTGGGTGGTCGTAGACATGAAGTCGTCCGCCCAGACGCTCGGTCTGCCCGAGCTGCCCACTCGCAAGCCGGCCAGAAACCAGTCTACCACCGTACCATATA
The DNA here is from genome assembly GCA_024364735.1 of Boesenbergia rotunda. Taxonomy (NCBI): domain Eukaryota; kingdom Viridiplantae; phylum Streptophyta; class Magnoliopsida; order Zingiberales; family Zingiberaceae; genus Boesenbergia; species Boesenbergia rotunda. Next base: position 26,270 of record JAGFNQ010002387.1, on the reverse strand, counting down.
GCCGGACGTCTTGCGATCGTATGGAGGCGGTGCCGCTCGACACCGCCATACTCATAAGCAAGTCAGATAGCAAAGGCGGCAACATGTGCATCAGGCGTTCACTCGCAGCCTCCCCCGACCGGGTCGGGGAGGCCTCCCCTAAAGGGGCAACAGCTAACTCCACCGGGAGCATTGAAGGAGAAGAAGGCGGCGGCGTGGGGGAGTCAGTCATTGGTGCCATGCCCTTTTGCCTTTTGCTAGGCCGACTAGAAGAAGCTTCCGTGGGATTGGCCAAGTCGGGCACGGACCCCTCGCCTCGGGGGCGCCTCAGCAAATGACTCAAGGGTCAGGCATCCTCTGAGGCAGACCGGGAGATTTCCTCATCCTCAGGCACGGAGGTAGGATGACGGGGGGCGGGTGACTCAAAGCCGGAGAGAGTCGCCTCCTCCTCTGCTAATAGCTCCACATGCAATTCCTACTCCGCCCGTTGTTCTGCTACACGTACCCCTCACTCTTTCATCAGCCTCAATATACGCACCTCCATCTCCACGGGCTCCAGTCCGTAACCCTCTTCGGGGGCAGCCGGATACATCATCACGGCTACCAGGAAAACAATGGTCAAGTGGCAGTAAAGAGATAAGGAAGGAGAAAAAATGTTTACCAAGAGAAGCGGGTTGGCGAAATGGCGCAGGGCTGAGTCCGAACGCGAACAGAATGTTCTCATACAATAAGGGCACGCTGAGGAAGTGTCGACCTCCGAGCACGGAAAGGGCAAGCTCGAATGGAGGGAATTTTCAGGAATCCGTATGATGAGGAGGTGTCTGAGGAAAGTTCAGCAGAAAGTTGGTCACCCAGGCGGGGGCACGACAGGGCGAATATAAAAATACCTCTCCCTCCAACCCTTATTGGAAGATAGAAGCTTGGAAAGGAAGGAGGTACCCAGACAGGCTTGGAAGTAGAACTCACCCAGCTCTTGCCTTTTTAGGCAGAAGAAATAGTAAAAGATATCGGCTCGAAGGGGAATTCGATACAGCTGAAAGATAATAGCCGACCCGCAGAGGAGGCGGATGGAATTGGGAGTTAGTTGGGACAGATTAAAGCGGAGGTAGCGACAAACCAAGATGATGAAGGGGTGGACTGGGAAACGTAGCCCAGCTTGCAGGTGATCTCGAGAGATGGTAATGTAGTGTGCCGGAGGTTTTGCGGGTTGATCGGAGGAAGCGAGCAGCAAGATATGATGGTCGGACGGAATGTGGAACTCTGCCCTAATAATGTCGAGGTCGCAGTGTCCAAGGACTGACCTCATGGTGACATACCAGGGAGCCGGGTCGCGAGATGAAGAGGCCATGTAGAATGAAAGAAGGAAGGAAATCTAGCCAATGAAGAGGCCGCCGGAGAAGGAAGATGAGACCGGAGGTTCCGCCGCAACCCTAGCCGGAAATAGAAGCACAGTACGCCGGTGTAAAAAGTAAAGAGGTGGTGGTAAAAGTAAAAACCTACTTATACAACCTCAGGGGCTAGGAGGACCGCCCGATGGCAGGACACAGAAAAGACGACAGTTAGGATAGCCGTCTGATCAGGCTCCTAGGGGACTGGGAAACAAAGCATCTCACACACGACCTCATCATTCACCGGGCGGACGGCAAATGCCTCGTCGCTAGGAGAAGCAATGAAGAAAAGACACGTGGGATAACCATTAACCGCGGGCATTAATGCATAAGATGTCAATCTGCTCCAATATCCTGGGCAGCAGAAGGCGAAAAGATAGACGATGTGACATATCCGGCCGACCAGGATGCCTGTTCACCAAGGGCCCATTGAGGGTCGCAAGAAAGGGTCGGGTTGTCCTGGCGCGCCAGGCTTGCTTCAACAGACGACAGTCAAGTCAATCGGACTCAGCGTCTCCTTCGATTAGACTCGAGGGGGATGCTTATGATCCCAACCTTGCTTACGGGTAAGTCTAGCCCACTCAGCCAGCCAACCTGGCGCCATGAGGGTCCGGCGGATGGACCAACCAAGACCTCGGCCGAGGGACCCTTGATCTAGGAGGCTCCCCAGGGCGCCATCCAGCCAACGACAAGTAGGATCGGTTAGATCGACCCCAAGCTCCTCCCGGCTCGGCCGCCTTAACCCCCGACCTGACCCAAAGCGGGGTCGGGTGAGCCATTCCGACACGTGGCGACCCACGCTCCCTCATCACCACGTGAATTAGGAATAGCTGGATATGACTCAACAAACCCCCGACTCGGGGCATACCCTGTGTCTCCATTTTCCAGTCGGACGCGTGGCTGCCCGCGCTCCCTGGCCATTACCCGACCCAGTTCTTGACACGTGGACTCGCAGGTCGGCACTCGGGGTACGGGCGTTCTTACCCCTACGCCCCCTATGTCATTATATCCAGGGTACGACCTTGCTATTGGGGTATCGCACACCTTACTCCTCTCTAACATATCTCACGGTCAGTCCGCTAATCTAGTATTATCATACTACTTGAGCACCCCGCACCATGCCGTACCGCTCCCTAGTGCTCTCATACGGGCTGCCAGGTACCACACCCTAGTCTTGTCAATCATGGACAAGGGTTGTCAGTCCCCCTCGGCTATATAAACCCTTCACTCCGCCTCCCGTAGGTATGCGCGCGCGAGCTCTATCATCCACTATCGCATTTCAATTCAACTCCCCTATATTTCCTGTGGGCACTGACTTGACCGTCGGAGTGTCTGACTGGGGAAATCCCCCGGCGGGTTTGCTAACAGTCACCGTTTTGCACGCGAGAGCCAGCTCGGAGCTAGATCAACCCCATCCTGACCGCTCGTACCGCGGTGAAGGCCATCCGACCCTAGGGATTGCCACCTCGCTTCGCGACAGGATCATAGAAGATAGCCCAGAAGGTGAGCCAGTAAAGAGACCAATGGAAGAAGGCACCATGAGTGATGATGCTGATGAACTTGGAAAATTGAATGGAGCAGCATTCCAGCTACTCACAAACGACTCCACCATGCCAGACCCAGGTCGAAAATGATTATGGTTTACACCATGACAGGCTCCCTCAGTGTTACTGTTGGCAAAGTAGGCTTTGGTTCATTACTTGTCATCGCAAATCGATTGGTTAGAGAAACAGCAACCTGCAAAGAGGATGGCAAAAGGCAGGAGGCAGATGGAGCAGTGCTAGCAATTGACCACCTTTGATCAATGGGCGAAACAACTTGGGGCCTTCCATAATCAGGCTTAGGTAGTATCCTTCTCAAAGAATGCAAATTCTTATTAGTGGATTCTATTGGCTCCATTGTCACAGTTTTGTTATAGTTTAAATCTCGTTCATCTCTAAGTTGTAAGGTGCCATCTGGAACTAATCTATTTTGCTGAGGTATTGACAAGGCAGTCTGGACAGGCATTGCCATCTTATTATCAAAATCATCTACTGAGACAGAGTCATCTGCCTCTTCCAATTTTGATGAATCAGCTTTAACTTCTTGTTTATGTGCCGTTATGCTATGTTTACCTGAAAAAGTGGATGATGGATGGATTAAACAAACTTAGGGGCATGGGAAAAGAATGGAAAGGAAAAGAAATCCTTTCCTTTGCATGCTTGTTTACCATGATTGAGGAAGGTGGGTACATGTGCTGTAATTTTATTAATACAAAAGAGTACATGCGTCTTTTTTTTGGTATATGGTGTAATTTTATGAGTTAAAAAGGGTACATGCGTTATTTTTTTTGGTTTATGATGTAATTGTGTAAATGAAAAGGGGTACATGCGTCATTTTTTTATCCATCCGCTGCTTTCCGTCCGATTTTCAGTTGATCGATTTTGGCTCCAAAACTATCCGCGGATGGATTATATTTCTCTTCCCTCTTTAAATTTTAACGAAGTAAACAATGAAAAAATTTCCACTGCGGAAATTTTTCCTTAGTTTTACTTTCCGCTCTCCCAAGTAAACAGAGCATTAATGTCTCTTCAGCCTTCTTTAAGTCACCCTCACATGCAACCACCGCCCTTTCAGCTTCCTGCGTTGTGCATTTAAACTTCAACTCCATCTCTGATACCTTTGCATGCTCAGGAGTGATGTCTATTTTAGAATTGTTGGATCTATCCACATTGACTACAATATGGTGCCTGCTTTCTTCGCTCAGTTCAAGTAGCCAAGCAATGGACTCTTCAACCCGTCCTTCATTTTGTATAAGAGCCATTGTCACCTCTTCAGAAGAGAACCCCATTGCTATAATTTTTTGAGTAAGCATCTCTAGTTTCCTAGATATGAGATAATTACTACAACGCTCATGCAGCTCCTGAGCCCGTCTTTCCTTCTGTCGTTGATGCTTTCTCTCATTTTTCTGCCGAATCTTCTCACGCTTGTCTGTGTCACAGCCAAGTATAGATTCTATGTGAGGTCCACTACTGCTAGTAGTTTTCTCCTTCTGGTTCTCTTCGCTAGAGTAGCCATTATAGTTATAAATTGAATCAAACTCGCCGGTGGTAGCAAATGAACTAGCAGAATGATCCTCAGTTTCATCTATGCTTCTGAAACGTCCACTACTTTGGCTTATCAGCAAGGACCCAGAGGATGTTGTATCAATATTGTGGAATGCCCCTGAATCAGGATTATAGACATTTGAAGGAACATCGTTTCCCTGGTTAGGAATTGCTGCAGACTTCAAAGAGACTTTGCCTTGTCCTTTGACTGTCTTTGCAGACAGTTTGTCTATCAACTTAGCTTTAGATACCGAAGACATTTCTCTCACAATTTCAACCACAGCATCTTCCCTGCAAGATTATTGAAAAAGAAAAAGAAATCTTAGTAGACTAGATATCCATGAGACAATTTAATCACCAAGCAATATGAAACTAGAAAGAGATGCATAAATTCCCAGATACGTATGATGAAACTATAGAAAGAAAAGGATGATAATCACAGATATAGTAGCCCAAATTCTGTACTGGACTACTGGAGTATCGCATGTCACATCTGCATCCTCTTGGCTCAACATTCTCAATTGTTAACTTGCTGCTTTGATGCATCAGATTCATTTGTGAGTGGATTGCTAGTAACTCATTTAAGTAAGATAATTCCCAGATACATGCATCTGGTTACTATTCCATTGTTTCCACGACTATTTTTTTGCAATAGTCAATCACCAAAACCCACAAATTATTTCAAATGCACAGTTCATAATATTAATATCAGCAAACTATGACACCATGTAGCTAGTCTATGCTGGTATTGTCCAGGGACAAATGGTTTTTAGCTATTGTGTCATATTGGTCGCGTTGAGGATGAAACATTTAAACTCGACTTAATCAATTTTGAGTGACTAGTCAATTAGAAAGTCACAAACGGAAGAAAAGAAAAGAAATAAGAGCAAAAGGAAGTACCAAGATGAAAGTAGATGAAACAAAAAATATACAACAATAACAACAACCAAACCTTATCCCACTAGGTGAGATCGACTATATGGTTTCTTTTTTGCCATTAGACTCTATCCCCTATTATATCATCATCTATATTTAAATAAAGTTTATCTTATTTTATTATTGCTAACTAAGTCTTTTTTTGGCCTTCCTCTTCCTTGTTTGATATGTGTATTTATCATAATTTCACATCGCCTGCTAGGACATTTATTGATTTTTAAGTACATATTTATACTATCTTAAACGTGTCTCTCGAAATTTTTCATCAATAGATGCAACTCCGACTTTCTCTATAATGCTCTCATTCTTTATTCCGTCCATTCTCGTACCTACTTTAAAATAGAGACAAAATATAGAAAAACACTTGACATTACAAAACATGCTATTTAAGGCTTGTCTCCAATATAACGAAATGTCTGAGAACATGAACCAGAATGTTAGATAAGATGTCGCTGGAAATCAATAGAACACAACTATCACGTGGATTATAATTTTTTGTATCACATAATCCTGAATCAAAAGAGAAGAGAACTCCAAACTGGATATTTTGACCCGACACTCCAAGCGTAATCATGTTGGAGTTAGGAAGACTAGAAGACAGCCCTTCCTCTTCCTCTTCCAATCTAATGAATTCTTCCATTTATGGAGGAATAGGAAGAGTTCATGTGCTCTTATAAAAATGGGCGTTCAAAGCAATCCAAAGTGGAAGAGAGAGCAAAATTCATCGCAGGGCTTTGGTTCGTAGCTGAGAGAGAGCAGTCCATTTGTGATTGTTTTCTTAACAACAAGGAGAAGAGAAGATCCTCTATCGATCATTGTAAGTCTAATTTACTTGTAAATCATCTCATGCTTAAGATCTAGCAATGGTATCAGAGCCCGTTAGATTATAAGAGCATGAAAAAATTACCTTTGTAAAGAAATCCCTTTGTGATGAATATTTCACACCTCTTAGTCTCTGTTCGATGGGTGAAATCACCACTGAGTTCGTGATCAGAGACTGTTACCAAGACCCAATCGCAGCCCAAGGAGTTAGTCTCCGTCTTCTGTTGTCTCACTGGCTGGGAAATCACGGCCGCATCAATCATTTTTCTTCCCGAACCAGCAACGGGTGGCGAACGTTCGCAGCGAGGACTACGACAGATGCACGCTTTCATCCCATGGTCGACGATCGCATCACGTGCGGAAGAGAGCCGTCGTCGTCAGCTGGACGCGCTAATGGAGGCGGTCATGGTGCTGGTGATGGCGAAAAGAAAGGGGAAACGAAAAGTTTCAGGAGTTGGCGCGGAGAAGTAGAAGAGGCGGTGTGGAGAATAAAAAGGGATTAGGTTTTGTGAAAAAAATTTTGATTTAATTAAATCAAACAAAAATAAAAAAATACAATTTAAAAAAAATAAAAGGGCGAGAAAGATGCCCCATGCAAGGTAAACTGAATCTTCTACAGTGCTATAAGCGAAGTTATTTTTTATATCTGGTTCAATTAATTTGAACCAAACTATCCAATTAGATTTGGATTTGGTTTAATCAGATTAGGTTTATCCAATCAGACCAGGTCTGATTCAAACCATTAGTTGGTTTAACCAAACCAGTTTGATCAAAACCTAAACCAAACTAACTGATTTGATCAATAGGTTGAACCTAAACTTAAATGGGCTTAGGTGAAACAACAACAATAGAACATCCAAATCGATTAATCCGATAGCATAGTCAACTGTAGCTGCTCAAATAAAGAAAACTTATATTTTCTTATTTGCTTGTGAATTTTTTTCTATGCATATGTGTGAATTGAAAAAGACGGGTTTTGTTACTGGTTTTTAGGTTTTGTTACTGGTTTCAATTCCAGATGTCGCATAAGATATGCCTACGATCCGTCACAATGAGCGATGCCACGAGCTAATGGAGCAGATAGCGGAGGTTGACTATAGTTCGATTCTCGAAATCCAAGGAAATATATGAAAGTTGAATATGCTATTTTGGAAACTTGAGCATGAAGAATTTTCAATCTTAGATGACTACAGAATCGGAGCATTGATTCGCTCATTGCCAAGATGTGCAAGAGAAGTTACACACCAGATATGGGGATGCTATGAATGTCGTATCTCATATACTGAGTTATGTAAGCAGCTGCTTCGCCTTGAGTTTCTAGAGGATCTAGAAGATTATGAGGAAGACCTAGAACAAGATCCTGAAGAATTTGAGCAGGATCCAGAGGAAGATCCTGAAATGTTTGAGGAAGATCCTGAAATATTTGAGGAATATGTTGAAATACCTAAGGAATATCCTGAAATATTTGAAAAAAATCCCGATATTGAAATGTTTGAGAAAAATCCTGAAATATTTTAGGAAGATCCTATAGAAACTCTGGAATATCCCGAAACTAGCCAATTTGAGATAAACGAGAGAGTGATGACCACTGCTATAGTATTTTTTATTATGAGAGTAATATTACCTTATTGAGTTCATTAAATTCTGTTGTTATTGTCGTTGTATATGAATTGAATAAGCTCATTTAATAAAGTTATGTAGATACTGTTGTTATGAACGAAAAGTGATATATTTTAATGAAAAAGTTATGTTATGTGTTAACTGACTTAAAAATGATTAGTTTATTCTTATAAATGATTAGTTCATTCTATGATTAGTTCATATTCAATACAATGATTAGTTCGTTTAATAGGATGTATATAATATAATTGATCAATGTTGATTAGATTGGATCATACGAACGATGAGTGGAAACGTAATTACCACTTGATTTCATAAACCAACTCAAATTTATATTGTGTCAATTATAGATTATGATATACACTGAATTAATAAATAATATGTTTATTTAAGATAGATTATGACAACTAAAAATATCATAGTCGAACTGAACAAAGGATTAGAGATGTTCATATTGATGTAAATATTTAATCTAAGGTAAATGCAAGTAATTTATGTGTCAGATTCGTTCTATAGAGAAGCTAAGTGAAATATAACAACTTTCTTAGTAGTTATTGCTCAGTGTGCTTGTTGTCTCACGAACTATTTTTCCTGAAATATGAAATGAATGTTTTTACATGGTCTTTGTAACTAGATAATTTTTTATGGATTGACTTTGACGAGTGGGAGATGTTGGAGTTAGGAAGACTAAAGACACCCCTTCCTCTTCCTCTTCCAATCTAATGAATTTGAAGAGTTCATGTGCTCTTACAAAAATGAGCGTCCAAAGCAATCCAAAATGGAAGAGAGAGTAAAATTCATCGCAAGGCTTTGGTTCGTTGAGAGAGAGCAGTCCATTTGTGATTATTTTCTTGACAACAAGGAGAAGAGAAGATCCTCTATCAATCATTGTAAATCTAATTTACTTGTAAATCATCTCATGCTTAAGATCTAGCAAATCATTTGTCAAGTAAAATGCCCCTCTTTCTCATAAGCAATAAAAACAGTACGTCGGCATAAGAGGAGCCAACGACACAATCAAATCAAAACGACCAACAGAAATGAATGACGACCAACGAAAATGAACGAACGAACAAATCAAGGGATTCAATAATGAATCCTCTCACGTGGATTATAATTTCATCCTATAGTTACCCAATTGAATCAGCTAAGCAGCCAACGATCCAACACCGAACACGCTACTGACCAAATGAGAACCACAAAGATGCAAATACCAAACGAACTGCGCCAAAAGAATCCTCACGGCGAATCACCAGAGAAACAAAAAAAATAAAGACAACGAGCTATCACATCTTGTCATCAAGAACAATATAAATAATGGAAGATACACACAGAACAAGCATAATCCTCGCGTCTGATCATATGAAATCCATACAACACCAAAACAAGCTAGGCATATCGAGATATTGGAACAGAACGGTCGGGCAAAAGGAAAGAGACTGACCTGAACGTAGGAATCCAAGCGTATGTTGGATCGGGTTGGACCGGCTAGAGGGGGGTGAATAAACGGTAAAAAAATTTATGAAAATGGAAGGCACTTCTTTAAAAAAAACTTGGTCGCAACTAAGGACGTTGCTTCCAAGGCAGTGGACGCTCAATAAAAATCTCCTTGTGGCGGAGAAGCCTTACAAAAATAGCACACTAGACTTTTAGAGATTTTACAAGAATAAATAAAAATGATTGATTCCTAAAGCTAAATCTCTAAGCCTATTTATAGCCTAAGAGAATAAATCTGGATTTTGATTTTTAATGAATTTTCTCTTGGCCGTTGATCCATGGATATAATCTGGACAGATAATCTTGGATGGGATTAAACTGCATCCATTAGATCTGATTAAAAGATAAGGTTATCCTTTAGAAGATAAAGTTTATTTAAAACTTTGCTTCTATTCGCAGCATGTGATTAACTTTATCTTCGGCTCACATCAACTTATTCACATCACTTGTTTATCCCATTCGGTAAGTATGGAGACATCTATCAGTGGGGGTCACAGGTTCGAATCTTCTTGGCACCAAATAATTTTTCTTTTCTTTTGGGCGCTTAGACCAGTACCAAATAAATTTCTCTTTTCTTGTGAACGCTTGGACCAGTCTTTTTTATTTTTCGCCTTCTGGGTGATTTCCGGCCAACCGGAGTTAGGCTCACTCGAACCCGACTTCGGCCTTTCGCCCCTCGAGCGTCCTTCCTCCCGGCTTCTCGTCCCTCGAACACCGAGTGCGTCCTTCTCGCTCCACCGACGTACTCTTCCGCAGCTTCCGCGTCCCTCGGATTGTACCGAGCGCGTCGGCACACTTCCCCGTACAATCCTTCTCGTCCACTACGTCTTACGCTCGACTTCCTCTGTACCTAAGCTCCTGCACACTTAGCAGAGGGATTAAACATACCAGGACCTAACTTAAATCGGTTGATCACATAAAAACCAACCAGGGGTACTTACAATCTCCCCCTTTTTGATGTGTATCAATCAGAGTTAAGTTAGGATAAAAAAATTAAATAAAATATATATATATATATATATATATATAATAATGTAAACAGTTTATGTTCAAAAAATTTAAATTTAGAGTAAATTAAAAGTTTACCCCTTAACTTAACCCCCTTTGATCACATCAAAAAAATGGGAAAAATAATTAGAGAGGAATTTTTTTTAAAAAATTTTTAGTTTTTTTTAAATGTATAGTCCTACTCTCCCCCTTTGATACGAAAATGTTTTTCTATCGAATTTTGAAACAATTCATTAAAAAAATCGAATATCTATAAAAAATTTTGAATATTTTCATCAAAGTCGAAGAGAAAGATATGATTTTGAAAAAAAAAATCAGCTTTAAATGTGTTCATCAAGTCCAAAAATGGTAAACCAACACATAAGAGTTCTTGAAGAATAAATTTTTAAAAAATTGGAAAAAATACTTCGAAAAATTTGAAAAAAAAAATCATAATGAGTCTTTCCCCTAAACTCGTAATTTCAAATTTCGAGGGAAAAAAAATATTCGAAAATTTTTGAAAGAAGTTCCAGTAGATAGACAGCATAATTGTGTATAAAAAAAATAAAGACATAATTTTTGTTAGAGAAACAAAATGCGCACATATATAATAACCAAAAAAAATATCAGTTTAATACAAATTTAGGAACCCAAAATAAGTTCCTGTCTACAGGATTAATTAAAAACTTAGGCGGAATATAGCTTTTGGGTACTTTTTTAAATTGACCCTTGTGGTTTTTAAAATACCAATTTAAATTATCAGGAAAGCTATTTTTCTTTTGTCGTAAATATGCAATATCAAGTTCTAATTTTTGCACTAAGTTTTTCAAATTATCATTTTCATTTTTCAAAATATCAGAAGAGGATGTAAGTGTTAATTCATTTTTCAATTTTAAATTTTCTTTTTCTAATCTACAATTAGATTTGAGCAAGGCTTTAACTCCTGCATATAATTGATCATGAGGAAGAAAACAAACCTCACTTACCGGGTCGCTTTCGAAAAGCAAGGTTCCTCTTTCGTCATCGGTTTCTTCTGACGTCTCTCCCCCTTCATCAGTGCTGCCTTTTTGATGATTTGTCATCGGCGCAAGTCCCGCGTATTCTTGACCTTCCGACTCTTCTGACGAGGATTCATCTTAGGTGCCCTTCAGTGCCTTTTTCTTCTTTGGCTAGTTTTTGAGTTTTGGACACTGGTCATTCAGGTGTCCCTCCTCTTTACAGTTGTAGCATCTGATTATTCGCTTCTTTGGGAACCTTCTTCTTTTCTGCGTTCTTGAAAATTTGTTAGCTTTAAAAACAACTTTTAAAAAAACTTACCATTTTTGTTGTTTCGTCGTCAGTCGAGGATTCCTTGTCGAGTTGGATCTTCCTTGTGTTCAGTGCGACGATGCTTGCTTTCTTATTCTTTTCTACAAAACGAGATTCGTGAAGTTCCAAAGTAGAAAATAATTGCTCTAATGTACTTACCGTTAAATCTTTTGAAATGAAATATGCATCGATTACCGAGGTCCATTCCGGGGTTCTCGGAAATGTGTTTAAAACGTACCTTTTGTTGGATCGAGAAATGCGAGAGAGGGGGGGGTGAATGTCGCAATTCGTTCGGATTTAAAAAGAGCGGGTGCGCAGCGGAAATAAAAGAGAACACAACAACGCAAACACAGCCGGTTTACTTGGTTCGGAGCCTGGGTCGACTCCTACTCCAAGGCCCACGGTCGTTGACCGTTTTCTGCGGGCAATTCTATAAGTTCGCAAAAGTTTACACACAAATAATAATAAAAATATTCTCGTAAACTTAAATACAACTCTTGTTACCGACGTCCGGTGAAGATTGAAGTTCTGGAGCAGCGGGACGTCGTCGGCTTGAGTTGGCAGCTTTCTGGAGCGTGTCGTGGAAGCAGAAGAGCGTAGAATTGTCGAAGGAATTGGTTGTTTTTGAATAGGGTCGAGGCCCTCTTTATATAGGGCAGGGGGCGCCCGACATGCTCGGGGCGCCCCCCACGTGGCTCTTGATCCGGCGAGCCCTCTGGTCAAGGCTGATCTCTTCATCTTCGGGATCAGCTTTGACCGGGGCGCTCGACGCGCGCGGGGCGCCCGGTTTACCGGTCAAAGCGTCATCTTCAGGGCTTCGCGAGAGTGAGCTGCAGCAGCCTTCAGTGGCGTGGCACAGTGGGCGCCCGAGACACGCGGGGCGCCCGACATGCGGGGCGCCCGACACACGCGGGGCGCCCCCAATTGCGCTGCTGTCGGGGCGTTTACCTCTCTGCTGACTTTGGGTTGACTCTGGGGCGCCCGACACATCCGGGGCGCCCTGCTCAGCTACGGCCTCACTCCTTTGAGGCTCTCTGAGCTGCAGAAACACAGTCCTTCGGTCCTGCATCCAGGGTTAGTCCAAAACAGCAAATAATAAGTTAGTTAAAACAGCCTTAGCTGTCTTGGTTCTGACTTTGGATCTCCAAAATGGAGCCCTAGGTCGAACCGACGCCTAATGTTCCCTCGAGGGGAACGCGTCCTCACCTACTCCTCTCGGGAGAGTTTACCTGGTGCCAACCGGCTCCTCCAGTTGGACTTTTGCCTGACGGTCCTTTGTCAGGTCTTGGATACCGGCAGTCCTTCGCCAGTTGCCTAGCAGTCCTTCGCTAGGGCTTGGATACTGGCAGTCCTTCGCCAGTTGCCTAGCAGTCCTTCGCTAGGGCTTGGATACTGGCAGTCCTTCGCCAGTTGCCTAGCAGTCCTTCGCTAGGGCTTGGATACTGGCAGTCCTTCGCTAGCTGCCTAGCAGTCCTTCGCTAGGGCTTGGATACTGGCAGTCCTTCGCCAGCTGCCTAGCAGTCCTTCGCTAGGGCTTGGATACTGGCAGTCCTTCGCCAGGTGCCTAGCAGTCCTTCGCTAGGGCTTTATATCCTGGCAGTCCTTCGCCAGGTGCCTAGCATTCCTTCGCTAGGACTTTGTCTCTGCACACTTGAGTAATATTGTTAGATCACAAACAAACTTAACTTTGAATCCTTTGCCAATATCAAAACAAGGTTCGATATGGTGCTTCCTGCACCAACACCTTTGAGCATCGCTACTTGTTACCTTTTCTCCGAGATTCTCAAGGTCGGTGATTAGTTCTTTTACCTTAGCATGTAGATGTGCAACTGATTCTCCATCCTCCATCCGGAGGTTTGTCAGTTGGCTTCGAAGAAGGTCTCATCGCGCCAATTTTGCATCTGAGGTACCTTCATGTAATTCCAGGAATTTCTCCCAGAGCTCTTTTGCCGAGTTGTAATTCCCGTGCGGTTAACTTCTTGCGCGGGAAGAACGGCTAGCAGATGAAACTCCGCTTTGCCGTTTGCTACAAAGTCCGCTTGCTCCTTCTTGGTCCACAACTCTATTTCTTTATCCTTGTTGTTGTTGTCTTTAGGAACTGAAAATCCATTTTTCATAATTAGTAGCAGTTCAATATCTGTTTTAAAAAATACTTGCATTCGACGCTTCCACATAGCGAACTCCCCCTCAAACTTTGGCGGGTAGATTACGGCTCCAACCATTTTCTCGAAATTACAGCAGTCGGCGGTTAGTCCTTCTGCGACGAACTTGGCTCTGATACCACTTGTTGGATCGGGTTGGACCGGCTAGAGGGGGGGTGAATAGACGGTAAAAAAATTTATGAAAATGGAAGGCACTTCTTTAAAAAAAACTTGGTCGCAACTAAGGACGTTGCTTCCAAGGCAGTGGACGCTCAATAAAAATCTACTTGTGGCGGAGAAGCCTTACAAAAATAGTACACTAGACTTTTAGAGATTTTACAAGAATGAATAAAAATGATTGATTCCTAAAGCTAAATCTCTAAGCCTATTTATAGCTTAAGAGAATAAATCTGGATTGTTGATTTTTGATGAATTTTCTCTTGGCCGTTGATCCATGGATATAATCTGGACAGATAATCTTGGATGGGATTAAACTGCATCCATTAGATCTGATTAAAGGATAAGGTTATCCTTTAGAAGATAAAGTTTAATTAAAACTTTGCTTCTATTCGCAGCAGGTGATTAACTTTATCTTCGGCTCACATCAACTTATTCACATCAACTGTTTATCCCATTCGGTAAGTATGGAGACATCTATCAGTGGGGGTCACAGGTTCGAATCTTCTTGGCACCAAATAATTGTTCTTTTCTTTTGGGCGCTTGGACCAATACCAAATAATTTTCTCTTTTCTTTTGGGCGCTTGGACCAGTCTTTTTTATTCTTCGTGTTCTGGGTGATTTCCGGCCAACCGGAGTTAGGCTCACTCGAACCCGACTTCGGCCTTTCGCCCCTCGAGCGTCCTTCCTCCTGGCTTCTCGTCCCTCGAACACCGCGCGCGTCCTTCTCGCTCCACCGACGTACTCTTCCGCAGCTTCCGCGCCCCTCGGATTATACTGAGCCCGTCAGCACACTTCCCTGTACAATCCTTCTCGTCCGCTACGTCTTACTCTCGACTTCCTCTGTACCTAAGCTCCTGCACACTTAGCAGAGGGATTAAACATACCAGGACCTAACTTAAATCGGTTGATCACATAAAAACCAACCAGGGGTACTTACAATCTCCCTCTTTTTGATGTGTATCAATCCGAGTTAAGTTAGGATAAACAAAATTATATATATATAATGTAAACAGTTTATGTTCAAAAAATTTAAATTTAGAGTAAATTAAAAGTTTACCCCTTAACTTAACCCTATTTCTCCCCCTTTGATCACATCAAAAAAATGGGAAAAATAATTAGAGAGGAATTTTTTTTAAAATTTTTAGTTTTTTTAAATTTATAGTCCTACTCTCCCCCTTTGATACGAAAATGTTTTTCTATCGAATTTTGAAACAATTCATTAAAAAAATCGAATATCTATAAAAAATTTGAATATTTTCATCAAAGTCGAAGAGAAAGATATGATTTTGAAAAAAAAATCAGCTTTAAATGTGTTCATCAAGTCCAAAAATGGTAAACCAACACATAAGAGTTCTTGAAGAATAAATTTTTAAAAAATTGGAAAAAATACTTCGAAAAATTTGAAAAAAAAATCATAATGAGTCTTTCCCCTAAACTCGTAATTTCAAATTTCGAGGGAAAAAAAAATATTCGAAAATTTTTGAAAGAAGTTCCAGTAGATAGACAGCATAATTGTGTATAAAAAAAATAAAGACATAATTTTTGTTAGAGAAACAAAATGTGCACATATATAATAACCAAAAAAAATATCAGTTTAATACAAATTTAGGAACCCAAAATAAGTTCCTGTCTACAGGATTAATTAAAAACTTAGGCGGAATATAGCTTTTGGGTACTTTTTTAAATTGACCCTTGTGGTTTTTAAAATACCAATTTAAATTATCAGGAAAGCTATTTTTCTTTTGTCGTAAATATGCAATATCAAGTTCTAATTTTTGCACTAAGTTTTTCAAATTATCATTTTCATTTTTCAAAATATCAGAAGAGGATGTAAGTGTTAATTGATTTTTCAATTTTCAATTTTCTTTTTCTAATCTACAATTAGATTTGAGCAAGGCTTTAACTCCTGCATATAATTGATCATGAGGAAGAAAACAAACCTCACTTACCGGGTCGCTTTTGAAAAGCGAGGTTCCTCTTTCGTCATCGGTTTCTTCTGTCGTCTCTCCCCCTTCATCAGTGCTGCCTTTTTGATGATTTGTCATCGGCGCAAGTCCCGCGTATTCTTGACCTTCCGACTCTTCTGACGAGGATTCATCCTAGGTGGCCTTCAGTGCCTTTTTCTTCTTTGGCTAGTTTTTGAGTTTAGGACACTGGTCATTCAGGTGTCCCTCCTCTTTACAGTTGTAGCATCTGATTATTCGCTTCTTTGGGGACCTTCTTCTTTTCTGCGTTCTTGAAAATTTGTTAGCTTTAAAAAAAAACTTGTAAAAGAACTTACCATTTTTGTTGTTTCGTCGTCAGTCGAGGATTCCTTGTCGAGTTGGATCTTCCTTGTGTTCAGTGCGACGATGCCTGCTTTCTTATTCTTTTCTACAAAACGAGATTCGTGAAGTTTCAAAGTAGAAAATAATTGCTCTAATGTACTTACCGTTAAATCTTTTGAAATGAAATATGCATCGATTACCGAGGTCCATTCCGGGGTTCTCGGAAATGCGTTTAAAACGTACCTTTGAGCATCGCTACTTGTTACCTTTTCTCCGAGGTTCTCAAGGTCGGTGATTAGTTCTTTTACCTTAGCATGTAGATGTGCAACTGATTCTCCATCCTCCATCCGGAGGTTTGTCAGTTGGCTTCGAAGAAGGTCTCGTCGCGCCAATTTTGCATCTGAGGTACCTTCATGTAATTCCAGGAATTTCTCCCAAAGCTCTTTTGCCGAGTTATAATTCCCGATGCGGTTAGCTTCTTGCGCGGGAAGAACGGCTAGCAGATGAAACTCCGCTTTGCCGTTTGCTACAAAGTCCGCTTGCTCCTTCTTGGTCCACGACTCTATTTCTTTATCCTTGTTGTTGTTGTCTTTAGGAACTGAAAATCCATTTTTCATAATTAGTAGCAGTTCAATATCTGTTTTAAAAAATACTTGCATTCGGCGCTTCCAGATAGCGAACTCCCCCTCAAACTTTAGCGGGTAGATTACGGCTCCAACCATTTTCTCGAAATTGCAGCAGTCGGCGGTTAGTCCTTCTGCGACGAACTTGGCTCTGATACCACTTGTTGGATCGGGTTGGACCGGCTAGAGGGGGGTGAATAGACGGTAAAAAAATTTATGAAAATGGAAGGTACTTCTTTAAAAAAAAACTTGGTCGCAACTAAGGACGTTGCTTCCAAGGCAGTGGACGCTCAATAAAAATCTCCTTGTGGCAGTGAAGCCTTACAACAATAGCACACTAGACTTTTAGATATTTTACAAGAATGAATAAAAATGATTGATTCCTAAAGTTAAATCTCTAAGCTTATTTATAGCCTAAGAGAATAAATTTGGATTGTTGATTTTTGATGAATTTTCTCTTGGCCGTTGATCCATGGATATAATCTGGACAGATAATCTTGGATGGGATTAAACTGCATCCATTAGATATGATTAAAGGATAAGGTTATCCTTTAGAAGATAAAGTTTAATTAAAACTTTGCTTCTATTCCCAGCAGATGATTAACTTTATCTTCAGCTCACATCAACTTATTCACATCACTTATTTATCCCATTCGGTAAGTATGGAGACATCTAGCAGTGGGGTCATAGGTTCGAATCTTCTTGTCACCAAATAATTTTCTCTTTTTTTTTGGGTGCTTGGACCAATACCAAATAATTTTCTCTTTTCTTTTGGGCGCTTGGACCAGTCTTTTTTATTCTTCGTCTTCTGGGTGATTTGCGGCTAACCGGAGTTAGGCTCACCCGAACCCGACTTCGGCCTTTCGCCCCTCGAGCGTCCTTCCTCCCGGCTTCTCGTCCCTCGGACACCGCGCGCATCCTTCTCGCTCCACCGACGTACTCTTCCGCAGCTTCCGCGTCCCTCGGATCGTACCGAGCCCGTCGGCACACTTCCCCGTACAATCCTTCTCATCTGCTACGTCTTACGCTCGACTTCCTCCGTACCTAAGCTCCTGCACACTTAACAGAGGGATTAAACATACCAGGACCTAACTTAAATCGGTTGATCACATCAAAACCAATCAGGGGTTCTTACAACGTAGTCCAGCGAAGGCGCGTCGTCGGTGCACGATGACAGGAAGCGAGATCGCCGAGCGGAGGAGCAAAAGCTGAGGGTTTTGACAGAATGGCAATTAAGTTGGACGAAAGCCGATCGCTCTCACTCTCCTCTCCCTCTCTCTCTCTTTTCTCGGAGGCAAATGTCAATAACGCTACCAATGAAAGATTTGGGATTCGGATATTTGATCGGTTAATTGGAGAAAACTCCCCAATTCTAAATTGGTTTTTGCATGCACTTTCCACTTGATAAATTCTTTGCATTCACTCCCTAAAGGATTGAGTATAAAATAGTGAAAATTCAGTATACATTGTAAAGATTTGAGTATAAATTATTTGAAATTTAGTACTAATTTAGGAAATTTGATTATACAGTTTCGATGACCCCTCATGTGAAAATATTGATGTGGTGGATGCAACCTCACATACCCAAATTTTTAAATTTTATACTCAAATTTCTTCAAATAATACTCAATTGAAATCAATTCATACTTAAATTTTTATAATGTATACTGGAATTTTTACTATATACTAAAATAATGTATACTCAAATTTTTCAAATAATATTCAAATTTCTTAAATTAGTACTCAATCTCAAACAATTTATACTCAAATCTTTACAGTGTATACTGAATTTTTACTCTTTTATACTGATAAAAAAAATAACACACAAAACTATCTTGCCAATCCCATTAGGGAGTGCATGCAAAGGAATTTTCGGATGGGGACTGAATGCAAAGATGAATTTGAGATTGAGGAGTTTTCTCAAATTTTCTCTTGTTTTATACATAATGAAATACAAATTTTTATTTTTCTAAATCGTGATTTCTATAAATTTTTTATAACAGTCATCGTATTTCAAGAAAAATTTTAAAGAATGACATAGTAGTACATGTTCGATTATTCTCTAAATATCATCGACGGTCTTCGACTGTCTTCCTAAATTAAATTATACTTTGAGAGTACAATAAATTTATCGGAGATCACTTTGCCAACTATAATGAGAGATATAATGTCACAGTAGGCAAGTAATTTGGTAACATTCAGTGATAGATTTGCATTAACTGTTTAGGGTGATTTTCAAGAATTTGATTCACAAATTATTGTTCTATTGGCAAAGTATTTCATTTTTTTATTTTACAGGTATCTGATTTCAAACCTGTGTCTTTTGGTGGAAATGCTGGGAGCAGTTCAATTTATTTCTTAATTTTGATTACGTATAGATGTTGGATTCCGACTCTAAGATTTGGAGTTGCTTATAGAGGTAGCACTTGCCAGCATTATAGAGGTAGCACTTAATTTTATTAAAATTTGAAATTTTTAGGTCATAGTGGTTAGGATCGAAGAAATTTAAATATTTTATAATGATATAAAATAGTTCATTTTAAATCTAAGTTAAAATATCTTATACCAATATGACCTAAGTTCTTATGTTATTCGATCCTAAAAATTGTGACTTGAAAAAATTCAAATTTTGAATTTAAGTGCTACCTCTATAAGCAACTCCATCTTGGAGTTGGAATCCAACATCTATATGTAACCAAATTGTCTTATATCAATGGAGATACTTTTCCCTTATAAATTCATGATTATTTTCATATATTTTCAATATAGGACTTAATTTATAATTTTATAACCCCAACAATCCCTTCTACGAAAGACCATAACCCCCTTAAGCGGAAAGCCTATTCGTTTGACGTATGATCCTCGACCCACCAGATCTTCCCGTCCTTGGTCTAATTGACCTATTAGGTGTTCCTTGTCTAGCCGCAACTAGGGCTTAGTCCCCCAAACAGAAAGTTTATCCGTTTGACGTCTAATCCTTGACCCACCAGGTCTTCCTGCCCTCGGTCCAACCGATTTACAAGGTGTTCCTTGCCAAGCCACAACTAGGATTTTTCTGTCTAGCTGTCCACTAAGACTTCTTGCCTGGCATCTGGTCCTCTTGATCCAGACATGAGAGTCCTCACTTCTTTTGTTCGAGATTAATATTCTACTCACACGGCTTGATTAGATCATAACTATTGTACAGATTCGGTGGTTAGACCTTCTGACAATCCGGACTCTAATAC
This sequence comes from Boesenbergia rotunda, assembly GCA_024364735.1. NCBI lineage: Eukaryota > Viridiplantae > Streptophyta > Magnoliopsida > Zingiberales > Zingiberaceae > Boesenbergia > Boesenbergia rotunda. The sequence continues at coordinate 6,209 of JAGFNQ010002387.1, read as the reverse complement.
CAATTGTTAAAACTGAAAGAATTTAGATATCTCTATCATAGTATGATATTGTCTATTTTAGTTTAAACTTTCATGATTTTATTTATGAACTTTACCTAAAAAAATGTCATATTAATGAAGATATATTTTTCTTATAAATTCATGATATTTTTATATATTTTTAATATGCTTTATTTACAACCTTACAAGAGTGCTGTTTTGCATGGATGCGTAGTTGAGGATGAAGGAATGGTGTTGTTTTGCTTGATGGAGTTGTTGTGGAAAATGTGGACAGGTAACATCTAGTCTCCTGATATCATTTCATTAATTAGTTTTATCCAGCAAAGGCATACTTATCCAAGATAAAAAAGAAAAACATAACTATTATTTTTTTAGTCGGGCGCAAGCCTGATACCCTTGTAAATCCAAAAAAAAAAACATAACTATTATCCAACAACAATCAGATGTTACTCTAATTGATTGTAAAATAAAAAGAAGAAAATTTGAGAAAGATGATAGTAAGATGTTTGGGCAATTAATAGGTTCTGTATATAGAGAAATATAGATTTGAAAGTGTGAGGAGACAGTGACCAAACAGAAATGAATATTAATGATTAATTCTGTCTTTCAGATTGATGAATCTCAAAATTATAAAATGCACAGGCCTTGATTACTGCCCTATTGGTTTCCTGGGATCAACAGATAATGTAGTTAGGAATTGACTTGAATTCCAATTTATAGGTCAGTCAGCCAGTCACAAACTGCTCTAAAGAACAAATCTAAATATGCTGGAGCAGATCCTTTGACAATCATACAAAAATTAAAACATGAGGAAATAATGCAGCCGTTTCTTTATTTTACTATTTATTGATAGATTGCACTCAGTTGTTAGCATTTGTTATTTGAATCGTATGGGGTGGCAACCCTGCGAGATTTCTAAGAAAACTTGCTGATTAGAGATTGCTTTTATTGCAAAGTCCGCTACCAACTATGTCAATTTGGCTCAGGTGCACGCAGCTGAGAATGCCAAGTCTTTTGACGAGATTGAGTTTCACAAACTGTTGCACAAGAAGTTTGCACGAAGGGATGAAGAGTATGATTCTATGCTCGGAATAGTTCGCAAGACCCCTCCAGAACTAATTCTTCCTGACAAGATCTTACCAGACAAAGTGCGCTCCCTTTCTTAGTGAGTTTGGTGGTTTGTCATTGTTTTTCCATTGCAATAATATCAGCTCTGGTTGGTAGGATTTGGCCACGCACTCTTGTATTATTGTTTCTTTTCTCACTTATGTCAAATTGCTTTCAAGTAATCTGACAGAAGGAATGTTTTTGATATTTCTTGTAGAACTTTTAATTTAACGCAGAAACCTGTATGGATCTGGCTGGAGTAATAAGATATGTGATATTCCAGGACACGGTGCATACGGTTCTTTTTTGAACTATTGTCGTCAATTTCTGCTTAAATTTTCAGGCTGTGGCAATTGTATTGTGCAAAATAATGCACTGCTAACTATACATTTTTTTGTTTGGTTTTCAGGATATTCTTTGTTTACCATAAAGTGTTTTCATATGACATTGAATGTGTGATATTTTTTCGTTGGAGAGGAGAACGATAAGGATGAACCTTGGTAGCATATTTGGAATTATTTTGCTAAAATTAAAGTCAAATTAACTTTAGGGAAATTCTTTTAAAAATGTACTTTACGGGCATAACTAAATTAATATTTGAATAGTAGATTATCATATAAAAGTAAAGATCGAATCTGAGATATTTGGATAGTAGATTATCATACAAAAGTAAGGATCAGATCTCAAAAAACAATCTATTAGGGAATAAAATTTCTCCCTATGTGGGTCCGATGGTGAAGAGTATTTGAGATAATCGAGTCACCACATTGATTATCAAAATATAAAATCATAAACAAAGTCTAAACACCACATTGATTGTCAAAAGATAAAATCATAAACAAAGTGTACACATCTAACATACATGTAATTATATTTATCGTCCTTAGTTTTTTACAAAAAGGAACCAATTGAATCAGTAAATCTAATTATCCCATTTACAGATACATTTTATAGTTTGCAAAACATGAATTGATATTCATGGGGGAGATGATAGAAATTGATAATAGTCATGGCAGCTACATTATTTAACCTATTATATAATTACTTCAACTGATTTTAAATTCCCATTAGTATTTTTGAAAAATAATAGATACACTAAAAATATTTTCCTTTAAAATTTGTAAATGTTTTGTTTATTAATTCAGTTGCAATTGCTTTTTTTTGAAAAACCAAATTAAAAAAACACAATATTTTATTCTTAAATCATAGTTAAAGAGATGTATTAAATCACCCACTAGGATATATTTTTTTTTTTCGATCAAGAATGCTTTATTCAGAAAAAAAAGAAATACCGAAACAATAACCTGATGGTAATAATAAAGATATGGAAACAAAAAGTTGGCGTTAAAAAGAGTTGAGAATACAGCAGTTCCTTGATAATTTTGACTGTGGCCGTCGTGAAGGATCTTAGCGACCTACACAAATATGAAGGAACAAGAAGCAACAATTTGCTCAATTTATTGCTAATTAAATCATTCATAAAATTATCTGATTCCGCGAAAGTTTTCTTAGTAAGAGAAAACGAGGAAAATTCCTCAGTAAATAGCAAAAAATAGTATTAAATTTCGCATGAATTCCATCAGGTCACAAATCGAAGCCATTCACTAACCAATACAAAGAAGAGTTGAATTGTTTACACATCTCCATGGATTAGGCTTCTGATTTCTTGTGGCAACAGCTCAATGAATCAAGCTTCAATACAACAGAAACTTATCTACCGTTAGAATCTGAACAAATGCCCAGTTCAACACAAAGTGACCGGAATCCTGGTTCGCCTAATAAGCTCAATGCAGAGAAACTATAATATGAATGGTACAGATCGGGAAACTTCATCCCCGGGAATTTAGTGAAGCCACCGTACTGTGAAACGTAACAAAGATAGTTAGTGAGACTAAAACAGTCCTTCAACAGTTCGTTGAGATAACCTGAATAGAAGAAGAAATCAAGGGTAAGGATCCTCGCCTTTGACTGGCAAGAAAGCATAAAGTTCCTTAAAGCATCCTTATTTATGAATTCAAAGAGACCCAGCATCTTCAGTACCCCTCCAACCCTATGTCGAAAACAGACTGTTAGTGAATATATTACAATGATTGGCTTCTTTTCATACAAATCTAGGTGTGATTGTTCCCACCAAAATGCATAACATGTATCACTAGGTTTGTTCATTCTGCCTTGAAATCCTCCATCGCCTGATTGTCTCTGCAGTGGATGAAACTTAGGTTCAGGCTCTTGATATATTTTAATTTTTTTTTTCCAGTTTTTTTCATTGATTTGTCGATTTGAATGAAAATAAATATAAAGAAGACTAGAAATCATTCTTGGACTGCTGAGCTCTTCTATTAATAAAGGTCAGTTAACCTTGATTTGCTATGCTACAGCAGATATTGATGAATAAAGACAAACAAAAAAAAAACAAGGAAAATATAACATACAAATGAATCAATATTTGCCCCAAAAAGGAGGAAAATTAAGAAAATATGCTGTGGAATGCCCCACATCTATGTAGAGACATGTAACGCTGAGAAATAATACTAGGCAATCCTAACAATTCTATACAATTGTGATTGAACAAAAGGATTAGCAACATATTGGACCAACAGTTTCCCTAGATTCCCTAAATATGATTTCTTAAGAGTATACGAAAGGTTTCATATGTACCTGTAGGAGCCATTCCACTAACAATGGCATATCTATAATTTCCTGGTTAGGAGAAATATCTTCTCCGATAAAACCCATCAGCTGGAGAGCTGCAACTGCACAAAAAGTCGCACCACCTGTATCACTAAAACAATAAGAAATTATGGTCTCCCAACATGTGAGATACAATAAATTGCAAGTCCTGTAAAACAAGTCGAAAGACATAGAAGTTATCATCACACAAAACATCATTTTAGAAGATATAGTGATAATGAACCAGCAACTTAGCATACTAACCGTGTGATTCTGAATCTGGAACTAGGCCAAAGCCACCATCATAGGACTGTCAGCAATAATAAACAGAGTATAAAAAGAGAGACAAATTCATCAGGAGAAAGGGATATATACAGAAGATTGAAGTAAGCATTTAGTTGTTCCATTGCATACCTGGCACCTAACTATATATTCCTTAACCTTTTCTTTGTCCATTCCAGACCAATTATCAAGCATAGAACAGATGGCCGCTAGAAAAGATAAACCCAGTTCTGATGACATAAGTTGTTGATTATAAAAGAAGAGAGAGCAAACTCACCAGCACAATACACAAAACGGAGATCTGTTTCTGCTCCAAAATGAATCGGCACAAAGCTGTGAAAGATTAGTTGAATCCTTAATGCATGAAATTTTAATTCACTTATTTGACTAATTGTATGTAAATCTGACATGAGATTTTGCTAAATGTAAATAAGTTGATTGGGGATAATTTTTCATATAAAATGCCTTATTATGATAATATATAGGCTGAGGTGATACCATGACAATAAAAATTAACATAAATAGAAAATAGATAAATGATATTGTTTCATAATGACTGAAAAATATCCAAAGGTAGTTCAGAAATTATCAGTGTTGAATCAGCAATGAACCACACCAAATGAAATAGGGGAATTGAAGTGAATACAGTAAGTAGATTAAGAATAATTTCCTTCCTTTAATTCAACCTCTCAAATTGAAGATGCTAGTGTCTTCAGTTTGCATTGAGTACAGATGATGATTATCATATAACATATGTTTCCACATTACTGAAGCTAGATCATGGCATCAATACCCAGAATTCATGACATCAATAATCTTGTAATCATTATCAAATCTGACTTTGTTTATTCAAATCCCAGTTCAGAATTTAGCAAAGTTAACAAGAACCCTCCTATTATGTTTTTTTTTACCTTGAATTTGCATTTTGTTAAAATCCATGAAAATGCAGAAACAAAAATTTTGAATTAGCATTTACTTAAATCCATGAAATCACAGAAACAAAAGCTTTTACTGCGGCATGCATCAAGTGACTAACAAATGTAAGATTAATAGACTTTGTGTAACTCTTTCCATAAAGTAAATACACAAGACTGAAGGTTAGGGTATCATCTATTCATCTCCAATTACGTAACATATTGGGCAAGTTCCCCATGAGACAAAAAGATGATATTGCAGATATACCTCCCATCATGTTGTTGGAGTTTTCTCATTGATTTCAAGATTGCTTTGGGATTAATGTTTGATAAATTGTATCCAACCATCTTCAATATGGAAAGAGCACAATAAGTACTTGCTAAGTGACTACAATTCTTATTAGAACCCTGTCCAAGTAAAGGGAACATTAGACAGGAGAAAAATTGAGAAGTAGAACACCACTGATAGATTGTGCAATGGTCTCAACCTCACAAAAGCTGGAAGAAAATTGAGAAGATCTGGAACCACAGAAACCATAAAATTCTCCTGACCAAGCACATGCTTACATTAACTTTCACAGATGCAGAGAAATAAACGACTTCATATAGCAAGTTGATTTATGGAACATTACCACTTTCCAAGTCAGTCTCTGTTCTTGGATGCACTTGAAAGGACAACACCCAATTCGAAATTTGATTACTTTGCACCTAAATCATAAATCCCAAATCCGAAAAGGTAAAGATAATATTTTTCTATGATAATTAAGCTTCAAAAAGCTCTAGTGACAGTAGAAAATATTTCAAGGCCATTGAAATTTGAAATAGAAAATATTAACCCAACACAAGCAGCCATTATTAGCGGACGCAAAAAAAAATACAAAAATAAAAATAAAAAGTATAGCAGAATCCTTGAACTTGTGCCACGAAGCCACGAAATATAGGGCAAAAAAAAAAAAAAATTGATCGTGGACATATAGTAATACAAACGAAGATGAATTCTTAAGCCAAAAGAAGTTTTCCTTCATTTCGGAGCAGAAAAAAAAGAGAGGAATTCTAACAACAAAGAGGATAAGGGCGGCGGAGAGTCACCCGATCAGGGGCGTTGAGGAGGTTTAGGCCAGAGATGGCGAAATAGGCGAGTGTGAGGCGGTTGATCTCCTGCGTCTCGTACTCCGAAGGGAGGCCATCAACAATCATCTCCAAGTATAGCAAGTGGCGCTCCCAATCGAACTGCAG